>CM041779.1:13132559-13299136 GCA_023374045.1 Limonium bicolor | reverse complement strand
GGCAGGGTAACCCACGGATCCTTTAGAGGTTGGAGAAGATTATGGGTGAGAAAGATATGGATTGGATGGTGATTTTGATGTCTGAGTTATCTCATACTAGGATCGCTCTATTGGAAAACTCAATTGATGCCTGGATTCAGATTGCTTGTCCAAGGCTATCTATTGATTGGGAAGAGGCCTTTGAGAGGCCTCTTCTTACCCCCTCTGAGGCAGATATTGCTCTTGGCTTAATGCCTGGATGTGGGAAAGAAAAGGTGATGGTCATGACTGCACTGATGGAGGAGGAAGCTGTGGTGCTGATGGGGCCGAGAAACTTGGTTGTTTGAATGAAGGACAAGATTACCCTATGGACTATTATACCCAAGATGGTGGGGAGTGGAATTCTTGTTACTTAAAGAAGAAGCAATCTCGACGCCCGGCCAGGAATGTTGCTCAGCCTTGTGTTAGTAATTGAAGTAGCTCCTACTCCATCTCAAGTAGTAATGTTTTTATAAACAGTGAGTGGCCCGGGTATCACATCAAAAGATAAGTTTTGACTGAAGTTAAGATCCTTTTTATCCTTGTAATCAAAGGTTTCAAGCAAGAGAATAATGTAACGGTTATGGGATGAAGTCGCAAAAATGAATAAGCCACAACACTACAACCGAAAGTAAAAATGACAAACAAATTACAAATTGATACAAATACAAGTGAAAAGTTTAAATCTAAAGCTATTATGGGGGGTCTCATCGACGCCACCTCACTTGAGCTGATAGGATCAGCAAGAAGTGCACCAACCGTTACACGTGTTTGACATGGAGACCCCGGTAGTCCTAGCCAAGCTCCAGTTCCTTAGCTAAACAGGTTTCCATTCCTCGAGCATTATGTACATGTCATAGGACAAAGACAAAGATACACGAGAATAGTTAGTAATGAAATGTAAGAGGATTAGGGTGTGCGCAATAGGATCATACGGCCCCCCTCAATGGGAGGAAAGGAGATAATCTAATCATCTCCCACACCCAACCGAGAAACATAGAAAAGAGTTTCAAGCTGCTAACAAATGCTAAGGGTTGTAAGATAAATCAAGCATTGGGGTTGCTACTCAAATTACTTCATCATCTTAGATTATGACTCAAACCGAAGTGTAGTATCAAAGGGGTGAATTCGTGAGTCATGTGGGATCATACCTAGAAGGGTTTATATCATTCCCCTCTAAGATGCAGAATTAATAAGGACCAACCAGCCAACGAATGATATGATTTGTCTTAACGGTCATAACATTCGGGCAATTGCCACTCAATTTATGTTCTTATCTAAGCGCGGGGGACAAGTTATGCTAGGATTAAACAGATTTCCAAACCGACATCAATGCGCAAGGGACAATTAATTACCAAAGACAGTTGAATTAATAGAAAAGGTCGAGAGATGGAATTTCCAAACCCATAAGAGGAAGCATCAAGCGCATCACCATAGCCCAGGTTAAACTCCAAATCAAGCAAGTGCAGCCACCGGTCAAACACGACCCACACCCTCAATCTCAGAAGGAGCAATCACAAGGCCCAGTCCACGAGCCCAACTCATACACGAAGTCAAGTCCAAATTTTGGATGTGCCTCGGTCAAAACAAAACAAAAACCCGAGGTTGGAAGAATCAAACTGAATCCAAAACGGCTAGGCAAAGATCTCAGAACCAAATATCAGATTGTGAGGGATAAGTACTACTGAGAGAAAACACAACCTCCAAGCAATATATCGATACGGAATGGGGAAATTAGTGTTGGAACCAACATTATCTACACGCAGGGAGAAGATGTACTGGAAACAACATAATATACAACCACATGACAGTGCACAAAGGACAAGAAAATAAGAAAGTGAAGAAACAAATTGCTAGTGGTCAGAGAAGCTGATGAATAAAAGTTTCCAAACCCACAATGAATAGATACCAAGCCGAAACCCACATTTCTGGTCAACTTGCAAAGGCCAAGTCCAGATCAAGCAAGGTGAGTCTAATGCCCAAAGTATCTCAGCAAGATACTAAATTAGGAGAGAAGTCAATGCACAACTGGGTCTTCGATTAATTATATATACCTTGGTCAAAAAATGAGGAACGAGGAATATTGAGCAAGCCAGACTAAACAAGTATATAATGAACAACGAAATCAAACCCAGATGACAACGTTACGTCAGAAGGCATAATTATGAGTCAAATTGGTCAAAATACAAATTGACACATTAGTTGATCCAGGTTGCGGTGGGTCCAACACAGAGTGAGCAAAGCAGAACAGCCAAATAGGCCTCACCAAACCCAAATCATCTGCCATCAACCAGATAATGAAACGGGCCATAAGACCTATCACGAGATAATTGCCAAACTGAGACGCAATAACCTGAAATTCTGAATCAGTAGTAATCTCAATAATCCACCAGATTATGCAAAATGGGGCGCAACAGGTCACGACAATGTGAGAGGAGCAAGAATCAATAGTAACCAATTTCCCAAACCCAACTGATAACCAATGTGATAGAAAGCCACAACTCGACTCATCAAAGTCTAAACAAACCATATTCAGTACCCAAAATCCAGTGCAACAAATATTAATACCAAATGAAGCGAGATTTTAACGAAGCACAAAGTCCCATGTCTCTCAGAATATCGAGATCGACAAATTCAAAAACTGCATATTCAATACTCATCCAAACACAACAGCAAATAAGCCACGATAGATTTAACGACAGTGATATTGTGAAATAGAGACATGAGTGAGCCAAAACCTTACATTTAGGACTAATTTTGGGACGTCCCACTAAATGAAATGTTTACCGAATACCTAGCAACTTGATAGTGCAAAGGAAACTGGGCATCGATGACGAATCGAACATGTACGGGACACCCTGGGATGGCGGTGGAGGCACTCAAAGGCTGGGAAGAATTCTCCAACGCAGTTTCATCAGTAAAGCCAAAAGGTCGGAAAAGGAGACATGTGACGTGAGCATTATCCAAAAAAATGAAATTCTACGGAGGTTATAACTCCCGAGATCGGTGAAAAGGTAGGATGGAGAAGGACATTGGAACCAGTCGATTGAGATAATGAGCATTGGCATCGTCTTTGGTCTACGCTTGGAGGAAAGCTAGAAGTCCAGGTAGATTCGAGAGTAGCACAAAATGGTGGCCAATTTTAGATTGAGGGTCATGAATTGTCATGGTTTTTACAGAGATGTTAATGAAAGTAGGCTGGCTAGGGTTGTTCTTGGTTCTGTAGGTCGATTGAAAGAGCAAATGCTTCTGTTGGTTTCTCTTTTTGATTTGTGAAGATAGGTTTAAGTGGAGCGACTCAAGATCAATGGAGAGTGTGGATGGAGAAGGACCGGGTTGCAAAATTCTGACGTCGGGAATGAATCAAAAGATCGAGTGATACAGAAGGAAGAAGAAGAGCTCTCTGTTCACCAGCAGGTCTACAAAATTACCGATTGTGAATGATTTGGAGAGAAATCTGAATTTGAAGAAGGAATTGGGATGTAAATTGGGTGATGAAAATTTGGGCTTAGGGGAAGGTTGTCTTCTCCTCAATTTCGTGTGTAAATCTTGATGAATGGTGCCTGGAGCATATTTCTGGGTTTTTCAAGTTTTTGATGTTGTTGGAGTGAGTTTTGTTGAAGATGGAAAATAAAGAAGATCAAACGGGACTGATGCGGCTACTGTCTGTCCTTAGATTAAGGTTTTTATTGACTATGGGCTTTATTTGAGGTTGTTGGACTGTAGAAATCAGACCAACAAGTGGAGGGCCACGGCCCAAAGAAGATCTTCGGCATATTTGAAAATAAAATGAGGACAAGATGCTATATAGAATCGAACCCACTAGCAGAAGAGAATTGAAGACTTAACCGCCAAACTGCAACTTGTCTTTGTGTGATTCATGCAACGAGTGATATACGATGACTTTTAATGGACAGATAAAAGAACATATAAGTAAAATAATAACAAAAGTAATAATAATGATAAATGCCTAAAAATGAATGGAATAACACTAAAAAATAATAATGATAAAAAAACAAAACAATGGTGAATACTAATAAATAAAATGCAAGTAAGATAACAATACAATAAGATAAGATAAACAAGTAATAAAATAGCATAAACTAAAATAAAAATGAATAGGCAAATAAATAAACAAAACTGACTAACATGAAATAAATTGAAATTAAAAAGGTAACAAGTAGGTAACGAGAGGGATGGGTTTGAAACCGGATGATTGTTGGAAATTCATTTTCAAAGAAATGTGTTTTTCTGAAATGCTTTGAAAAATGATTAAGAATTTTGCCATAAAATGATGGTTTCATTTTGGCACGCACGTTTAGATTTTGAGACAGAGGAGCGACGACCCCTCTCATTTTTATTTAATCTTCTAAAGTTTGCATTATGGGGTGAGAAATTTTGGTGTCTACACTACTGTCTCTCCCACAGTTTGGCATCAACGATTTGGCCATCCAAGCACAAATATCACTAAAAAGGTGATCCCGTTTTTCAGTTGCTGCTACTACCTCTACATATGATAATAATTGTGACAGTGTGTTATAGAGGAAAAGCACATGCTCTCTCTCATCCTGTTTCTTCCTCACTGTCTACAAGAAGTTTTGAGTTGTTGTTTCCAAACCATCTTTGGATTTATTTGCTTAAAGCTAAGTCAGAGGTGTTCTATGTTTTTACAACTTTAATGTCTTGGTGAAAACTGAATTTAGCACGTGCATTAAAACTATTTAGACAGATGGTGGAGGAGAATTGGTGGAGGAGAATTCAAGGTATTACACTCTCTTTTGATATAAGAAGGAATAAGGCACATGTCCTCACTCCCATCAGCAGAATGGGAGTGTTGAAAGTAAAAGAATGGGGGTCCAAAATCCTGTATAGATAATTCTGTGGAACATCTTCTATACCAGAAGTAGAGGATATTTGTATCAAAGTCTTCATTCGAGCGTGGGGCAGAGAAAAGGGAGAGTAGAGTATTCAGCTTAGGAGGTTTTCATAAGGGTTCACTAAGAAAGGGGAAACCAGAATGATGAGCATTGGAATATCAAGATAAGGCTTAAAGTTAGATCGCGGGTCTCCTTGCATGGAAAGAAGTTAAAGAAAAAATCGAGCCTAACGCAAGTTTGATAGGAATGAAGGTAATGTCAAAATTGTGAGTGACAATAATAGTGTTGGCGAGAGAGAGAATAAACTCCAGCGGAAAAAGGGACATGACTAGGTCAGTGTCAAAGAATCCCAATTAGCCACAGAAACGCAAACTCCTAACCGTGCTTAAACTCTCATTGTATTCTAACCACTCCCACTCATTTATATTAGTCATACTAGACGTTCAATTGCTGATTACCAAAAAAATCACTAACAAATATGATCTCCTGATATATACAAATATATAACGTTCGTCGGTACTATTTGAAAACTTCAGTAATTAGTGACCGGCCAACCACAGATTTCCCTTGAACAAAAAAAAAAGGCGTCAAGTTTCTTCGCTTTACTCACGTAGCCTCACCCAACCTCATCCAGTATTTGCCTATTGACAACAATGATGCCATTACCTGCAAACATGTCAAACATAAATTCATTCCCGTGCAAGTCAGCAACATTCTGGATGGGTCTCTGAAAATACCTCATCTTGTCACCAGGGAATAAGAGTCAACGTCTTAAAGATGTATCACTTACTCCAACAGTAATAAGGACAAAACATATTGATAGAATGATGTTAGTTCTAGCAGCTAAGAGTGAAGTGCGTTTGTGTAACCGAAGTGTTACTCAAAGCTTCAGTACATATACGTGCAAATGTGGTATACCCACAGTGGTCGGGTCAAATGAATTATCAGCCAGAATGAAAATAAATGAGGCAATGCTCTAAACTAATTCAGTGTGCCCGCATGAGGTACAAATAATATTCACGTAAGCAATCTGTGTTATAATACTTTGGAGATAGAAATATGCGAGAAATCCGCTCAAGGTACCTGACATCATTCCGTTGCAAAGACAACAGTGTCTTCTTGTTGGTGGACCTTCATTTATAGCTAGTATGAGGCAGCTTCAAGAACACACAAGGTTAACGTGGGAGTGACAGGAAAGTTGGATTATGAATGTACAGAATGTAAATTTTTTAGCGGACCAAGATTCAGGTTTGCCAACAGAAGGGATATTGGTCAGAGCAAGGAGTCTGCAGATTGAAACTGGGAAATTACAGGCATTGTTAACCAGATATGAGATTCCTGACTCTTCGTATAAGTGACCAGGCAGCAGCAACTGAGCAGCCTTGACTCATCTCAATGGCAATAGGTAGCCCTCAATGTTTCATTCATCTCTAAAGTCATTATGCCCTGGAAGTAAACGTTGAAAATCATACGTACATCATATCTGATGCTCGTTAACATGACATACCAGTTACCAGTAATCCTTACCTCAAAGTTGGCCAAATAAAGTTGAAACCTTTTAAGAGTCTCCTTCATTTCTGCCCGTTTTCTAAGGTCCAATGAAGAAAGAGCAGCAGTAACCTCCTGAGGAGAGTGGCCTATCCTTTTCAGAAGAACCTGAAGATAATATTGAACTTTTTAACATAATGAACTAATGAAAAGGGTCAATGAAAATGGACGAAATAGAGGTTAGCTGGACTTGCATTGTGATGAACGAGAACCTCTGATATCAGACTACCATCATCGACGTAAACAAGAAGCTCATACTTGGTTCCCTTCTTGTAATCAAAACCCTTTACACCAGTCAGAAAGCACTGCAAATTTTGGATATATGTTCGTATTACGGCGACAATATCATCAACGATGAAGAATTATCAAAAGGAGTGTTAATTTAGAGAAGAACCCATAATATTATAAGCAATCAATTATATCAATCAATTTTTATTACACTTCCTATTTCTCTAAGAAAGTGGTACCCAATTAGCTTTCGTGGAGAATAACTGAAATAGCCGCTAACAAAATTTTGCTCATCAAAGCAATGATTAAGACAGATTCTTTTCATACATCAATGAATAAAACAGTTTTACTTACATCCGATAGTAACTTTAAACTCGCAACACTGCAGACAAATTTTGATCAATATGCATCGTCAAATCAGTGCAAGCGACTCATGTAATTTAAATCTGACAAACTCTTTTCATACCTTTATCTTTCCCTGGATGCTTGGCACTTTCCCCTTCAGAGAAACCCACTTTGCGGATAAACTTGCTAAATAAATAAAAGGGAGCTCTCGATTTCCTCTGAGTAATGAAGGACGCTCTATAGATTCAAGCATTTCGACATCCTGAGTATGAGGAACATCAACCGAAACCATACCTTCATCTCCTGCAATCCTATTAGCAGAGACATTAGAAGAAGCCTCTCTAGGTATAACAGGCTGGGTATTATCTCCATTAGGAGGAAGCTGAGTGGCTTCACTACCAGAAGACATTGCTGATTCAGCCATCCTTCCTCTCATTGAATCACCACCAGACCCAGCCACAGGTGGAGGAGCACCTTCAATCCAACTTGTTAGCAGCCACGGAAAAGAAGTGAATTCATTCAAGTTATATTTATACTTGCAGAGCAGACAGCTTCTCCATACATAAGAAAGCGGTTGATGACTTATTACTTAACGTGAGGGGGAAATGCCCTAGGTCAAAGTCCAGTTGTAATGTTGGAGCAAATTTTGTATCACTAGCTAAGTAGAAGCTCCTAATGTGAATGAAGCTACTTAACAAGCATCAACACCAATGTAAGCAAGTGGTATCATCAATCTAATGCATTTGAGTTGAATTAGTTTCCATAGCTCCTTCAGAGAAAAGGCTCACACCCATCCTCAGTTTTACACTTGACAACACCCAAGGAGGAACAGTTTGATCACTACATCCCAATTCTCAATACATAGAATAAAATCTGTACAAGAAAATATCCATGGAGACATCAAGCAACATCTTAGTGCTCATAACAGCAGGAAGTGTA
This sequence comes from Limonium bicolor, assembly GCA_023374045.1. Classification (NCBI taxonomy): domain Eukaryota; kingdom Viridiplantae; phylum Streptophyta; class Magnoliopsida; order Caryophyllales; family Plumbaginaceae; genus Limonium; species Limonium bicolor. Next base: position 13,291,181 of record CM041779.1, on the reverse strand, counting down.
GTACCTTGCACCTCCTGATGTACTGAAGTACCACTTTGTCGTAAGGGGGTGCTAGCGTATGTTTGATTACTAGCAGAAGTAGTTGGCCAAGCAGCACGGGTAGCTCTAATTGCCAGTGGAGGAATTATTTCTGTCCTTGATCTGCAAATAATACCATACTTCATGAGGAAAGTGAAATACTCGAGCACTATTAAGAACACTCTTTCTAGCAAATCACTCTTACCAAGAACTTTCTTGCAGACAAGAAAAAAAATTCAGGTTTTACCAAATTACATCCGGATGACACCCTGTTTACAGCATGATGTTATATAGCTAGATACATGTTTAGAGAAAAGACATGCGGATGGATTTTCACGTTGATGCTTGAAATTCTATAAGTATCTATCTCAGAAAGATTGATCATTTTGAGGGATTTCTGCTTGATATTTACCTTTTACCCCTAGGAGGCTTCTTGATTTCTTCAACAAGCCTTTGCCTGGCTGCTTCCAGCTCTTGAACAGACCCTCCAAGAACTTCCAGCACTTCGGGAACCAACATCAAAAGGCCTCGACGAACAACCACATTCTTCAAAACCACCTACACATTTTTTAGTGAAATATTAGATTGAAGCAAAAGATGAAAACACAGAATCACATGAACCTAAATAATGAGAATCTGGATTGACTAGCAAGCATATTGAGAACCGCATGATGATTTCAAGAATCTACACAGATCATCACGTAAGGTCTTATAACCTTGAATCCTGCTGGTGCAAGAGGTTCTAGATCTTTGATAGGTCTGTACTCCATACCAAATACACGCTGAACACCATCTGTCATAGACAGCTTCAGACACCTCTTGAGCCCAGCAGGGGCGTTATGATACCTTTGCTTCAAACAGCAGCTGATATTTACTATCTCATCCACCTGGAAAAGCAAAATCACAATCACTCTACACAATAAGAGAATTTTCTTTTATTCTTCCAGAAAACTAGAAGTATTGATGATCGACGTTCTTCTCTCAGATGACCCTCATTTTTCAGTATTCAATCATAGTAATTCGAGCAAATACTAACAACCAGAGAAAAAAATTAAGAATGATTGAGATGCATTGATATAACCCTTCTATAGTTTTCCTTCATAAGAGTTGTAGGGTAGTCAACTTAAATGGGCATAGTATCTTGTAACGGCTAGATAGGATACATAAAACTTCATAGTTCCTAATTAAATAATCAACTTCGTGAACAATACGCGCTACATAGTAATAGCAAGCCTCTATGCATACAATTTAACATATTAGTGACAAAACGAAAATACTAGTTTTTAGCTGAATATGTTCAAAGATCAAAAGCGGAGACGAAAAACAGCCACTGGGCCAACTTTCAAACATCAGGATCGATAGTTTTTAACATATCAAAATCACTACTTAACGACCAGAAGGAACTCTGTAGGTCAAGTGTTAAATTAAATTTGCTGATTTCAACACAACTCCAGTGACTACAATCTCCAGACTTTCGAAGCTTAAGACGTAATCAGACCTGCAACACAAAGGGGCCAGCAAGGTCCACAAGATGCATGGAATGCACATTCTGCGGAGAATACCGCCACCAATGAGATTCATATCCGACAGCAAGACCTGCTCGAAGCAGAACTTCGCCTTTGTCTCTGCATCAAAGGAGGAAAACCCTGGAAGAGAGTTTTCAAGACACTGGATGCAGAAGTAAGCCACTCGGTCTTCAATTGCAAACCTAACCGCCGAAGAACATTACTCTCCGGATAATCTGGAGTCGCAACCGAGCTTGCAGCCGTCCCAGAGGACGTTCCAACAGATCCTTCATTAGCCGACGCTGAAGCAACCGTTGGCGGAGACGGAGGTGAAATGGTCTGATACGTCAATGAAGTCGTCATCGGAGGCATTGCCCATGTTTGAGCTAGAATTCAGGGTGATGCCTGGATGCTTGGAAGAGTATCTTCCAACTGAACATCCATTGCTGATCCAGTTTCTACTGCTTCAGCTTCTGCACCCGTTCTGCTGCCGTTTCCAATGGAATGCGTACATCTACGTCTACTTCTGGCAGATGCGAGCGGTTCTCAACGGGCTGCACAGTGTTTCCCGGCTGACATCATCCTCGTCGTCGGAGGAGCTCAACACAACGGCACGGGGACGCCTTCTCGCCATTTTCCTCTATTTGGATTTCCCTCTTGGTCAAGGGGATCGGACTGGGAGCGATTGCGGGGGAAGAGACTATAAAATGTAATGGGGGCAAGATGATGAATAGGACGTTATAGAGCTGATCGTTCGGCAGCCGGTGAGCCCTTGACAGCCCGACCATCTCCTGCCTGGACATGAATACGGCATATTTAGCACGGGGACAGCCGGCCCGACCCAAATATTATTTATCTATTTTTTAATACCGATAAGTATATAATATATAAATATATATTAATTTTAATTTTTTAATTTATATAATTAAAAAGGGCCACGGCAAGCCTGGAAAGAACATGTAAAATTGGTTTTAAAAATAGACGGGCCTAAATTTTCTTTTGCCCAAATGATCACCTACTAAGTTAATACTTGACAGACGGGACTTCTCTGTCAATATGTTTTAATATCACCAGATTATATTATATTTTTTTTATGTTTTAATAATTATAATGTTTTTATTTATAAAAAAAATAATAAAATTAAAAAGAAAGAAATATATGATTTTATAATAGATATTTAATAATATTGAAAATATTTCTTAAATAATATATAGATTAAGAATTCGAAATGAATAAGTATTTACATATTTTGATATAAGTATAGAATAGAAGTTTTTTTCATATTTTAAAAATTGTGGGATCTTTATTAGAATTTTATATTTTAAATTAAATTAACTAAAATTTCAAAATGTAAGTAAATTGTGATAAATATTGATTTTATTATGTAATTCATTATGTAAAGTAAAGAAATATTTGGTAAATTGAAGATTTGAACAAAGGAGAATTTAAAATAAAGTGAGATTGGCATTTTATTTAAGTAAGGGGAGTTAATAAAAAGCAAAATGATTGATTGTTGTAAAATGTAGTGTAGATTAGTTTGATTTAGAGTAGATTTTAAATTGAACAACACATTTAAATAAATGAGTGGAATTATTTTGGTGATAATAATAAATCAACCTAGCAATTTTTGATCTATATTTAATTTAAGGGTTCATGTCAGTATCTAATCTTATTTTAAAACAATTTGTTAAATGTGGATCTTTCCTTCTTAACTAATCACATTCCATTTTTAAAAAATTGATTTTTACAATTTTTTTTTGAAATTGGCTTAAATACAATCTCATCTAAAATCACTTCCTATTTAGATATTTTAGTAAAATGCTAGATTTTTTTAAATGCAAGTGTAGATTTGGAGGTAGAAGTGTCTACTTTAATTAATTCCTAATTTAATAAAATCCTTAATATTTAGCTAAAATAATAGATATTTCAAAATGTAGTTTTTTCGACAATGGTGTAGATTTTAAATTTAGACAATACAATTTATAAAATGAAAGACTGGATTTATTTTTGTTTGATTGTAATATTTCATTAAGTAATAAAATAAATTCAACGTTATTCTATACATTTTTTATAAGAAGTCTTGTCAATAAAATTTCTAGTTTGTTATTTTATTAATACGTTTTTTTACTTAAAGCGTGGGTTCTTTTGTTTCAATCACTACACTACTCCCCTTCTCTTTCAGTAAAAAAATATAACTGCAATTTATGGAAATATTTATTAGAATTGTTGATTGATTTATTTCTCTTCAAACTAGATTATGTAATCCCACATCTAATTTTTTTCTTTATTTCTAAAAATTACAAATTAACTTTACATATATACCCCTATGATAAACTAAAATCTAAACCTTCAATTTATCTTTAAAAATCCAACGCTCATGATGTAGTTGAGCACCATGCTCAAAACTTGGTTTGGGCACCTTCCCCACTTGTACTTAACTTGACGATGCTGCTCTACATTTAACTTAAAGTGAATCCAGCCTTCTCTATATATATTTTTAGCTTATAGTATATTTTACACATGTAAATATTTTAACTTTTAAGTCACTAAATTACAAACTTGATTACTTATCTCAAATCATACACACTTTTTTTCGAACTAGGCAACTATTTTTCAATTTTATGTCACAAAAATATCATAAAATAAATATTTATAAAATTGTATCCACCTTAGTAGCAATATAAATATCATCCTTAATCTCGTCCTATACATATTTCTCAACTTTAAGTTTAATACCTGCTTGAATAAGTATATACACCCTAATGTAGTCATATAAAATTACATTGTCCACTCATGAGGTATTAAGGAATTACAGTGAGCTTAAGAAAATTACAATGTCCACCCATGAGATATTAAAAAATTACAATACTCATCCATGAGCTTTAGAAAACTACAATGTAGACTTATCAAAATCAGGTGAATTAAAGATCGTTGATTAACCAATTCAATAATGTTAAAGTGATGAATTGAAGAACAAACATGCAAATTACATAGATAATCGCCACTTTATTATTGGTTTTGTTTCTTTTTATTTTTTTTTTCATTTTTAGGTATCTTTCATTTATTTGACTCTTGAGTGGTCATATAATATTAATTTAGGGTTTCTTTCATATATATTTTTACCATTTTCTAAATTGTTTTTAATGTAATCAATGTTCTACATATTCAATTTCACCATATTTTGATAAGTACATTGGTGGGCATTACAATTTTCTAAAACTCATGGGTGGGTATTGCAATTTCTTAATATCTCATGGGTGGACATTGTAATTCTCTAAAGCTCATGGGTGGGCATCGTAATTCCTCAGTACCTTGTGGGTGGGCAATGTAATTTTCCCATTCTTTTTTGTACAACTTGTCATTTATAGCTTTCTAAATATAGTAAATGCAACAACCCCAACCGCAGATCTAACTTGAAAAATCAGCCTATTTTGTTGCTACCACACATCATCCTCTTTATAACATCCTCAAAGAAACTAGTAAACTGCATATCCCAATGCTTAAACACTTTAGCAACAACAAATTTGGAGAAAAACACCGCAAACAACAAATGATCTCTTGTTTTCTCAAAGCCACAGAAACAACAAGTTTTAGAGTGGATAATACCCACCCAGTAAAGTCTATCTACATTGAAACTTTCTTTTGATAATGAACAATTGAAAAAGATACCAAAAGAAAAGGTGAATAAAGGAAAGGAGAAGGATGAATGAAGGAATAGACAAAATAGGGCAATAAGACGAAAGGATGACAAGAAGACATGTGTTGGTGAATGATGGCAATAAGGTAATTTGAGACAATCCTATTTCTTTCACTTTCTTGAAAATGAGATGAAGTAATTAACCAGATTCTTTTTCCTTATTCCCAAAAACAAACACTCTCTGTAACTAATAAGTCTTGATACACCCACATATAGTCAAAGAGGGCTACACTAAATGTACATATAATAAAATAAAACTATACATTGTACATATTAAAATCATACATTATGTGTATAACAAAAGTACATAAAAATTATAATTTCAGGAAAATAATGCATATTACTATTTTTCTTTATTGAATGTACATATTTTACTTTTTAGATGTTCAATAATGTAGTCTTATCTAAAATTACACGGTGTAGCCAAGAATTTGGCTCTACTTATTTGTTAATCTCGCTAACAAATGAGCCCAAAAACTTCATCCGTTTGTGGACTCCAGCTTTTAAAATAGTGTTTGCATATATTTCAGTGTCGATCCCACAATTTCTCCTCTACTTTATTCAAACGTTGCATCCAAACACTAATCTAACAGTAGCCATCAGTTTCAGTGTCTCCTCTCCTCTACTTTATTCTGACAGCTGCTTTTGACAACCAACCACAAACGGACAAATTGGCCCATAGCACACATCTGTGCTACGAACGTTGCGTTTTAGCAAACAGATTTTCTATGTTAGGCCCGACCTTTTGCGCAGAGGCAGGAGAAAAGCAAAAATGGAGACGACAAACGGTGAGCCATCCCTTCCTCGCCACAGCCCAACGACGCCACCCTCTACTTCCTTGGCCGGTATTGCAGTTGAATCTGAACAACTACCTCTGCCATAATCACAACCACCTCCTCCGCTAAAGCGCCGCCTAAACGTTTCGTGAAGAACCAAATCCCATACTCGATCCTTAACAACACGACACTGGATGGTGCCATTTCTTTGCTCCCTTCGACAACAACTTTGAAGTTCTTAAGTGTGTCCACCGAATCCGCTCCCTACACGCCAAACGTGTGGCCTTACAGTTCCTTGAGGGTCTTCATATGTACTCCCTTGTCCTCTCTAACATATTCGCTGATTTGGTGGCGCTGAAGACTGCTTCGTCCTGGGTGATGTCATGACTGCGAGCTGCTGCTGTGATGCTGGTGCTCCTCGCTTCGCGGACCTTCTCATCCACTATGTGTAACGCCCCTATTTAACATAAATGCAGCGGAAAATAAAATACTAAGGCGATTACAGATCATCGGGTTCCAAACACCCGACACCCAACCTCACCAATTACAACTTACAAAATTATAAATGCTACGGTCTGAACTCGAGAAAACATAACAAGAGCAAGATATAAAACTCTCCACAATTCCTAATTCCCATCCCAATCACTCATACTCTTTGTGGCCACCTGTATAACAATCTGTACCTGCAAGATGAAACCAAGCAGCCCACCCCGGGAGGGGTGAGTCAGTTCCCTGGAATGGAACTGGTACAACTCTCCAAAACAAAAGTGTAAACACATAACTCTTAAAATAAACAATAACTTGAAGTCAAATGCTTAAAACAAAAACAGAAGAACAAGGCACATCCAAATCACCAAGTCAAAGGTACAAGTCAAGGATAGAGATAAATAACACGAAGGTAAAGTTAGTCAATTAAAAAAAGAAACCACACCATAAGTTAGTGAACATCCATTGCTTGTGTTAGATTCAGTTCCAGTTAGGAGTAGAAAGACTCAAGTAGTCACAAGGACTAGAAATGGAAGAAGAGATCCAAGACCCATAACTCAAGGGTGGAATAAAACCAATTGGGAGCGATGGCCCCCCACCGCCAGTCAGTTGTCACAAGGACGAGGTAAACAGACACATCCGCTGTCAGTTGTCACAAGGACGAGGTAAACAAACCTCCGCTGTCAGTTGTCCATTTGGACGAGGTATAGCAGACCTCCGCTGCCACCGACCCGTTTCTTGGTCATCGGTGAAAAGTGTGTGCACCACTTAATAGAAATAATCCATACTTAATACCAAGATTGACATTTTCCCATATTCCCACTAGATTAGTAACTGCACAAGTGCAATACCAAAACACTCAGTCCTATAGAGTGCAGAGGCGTAAACCCTCAGCAGTTAATATCTAATGAGACATCCAGATAGGAGGAACCAATACCCAAGGAAGTTTCACATTCAAGGCTCAGTTAGTCACATCAAGCTGAGTTAGTCTCACAACAGTTTCCTTTTGGAAATTCATTCCAGTTCAATCAGCGTTTTGCAAAACATTCCATAAAGTCCGTTAGCAAAAGTATCTGAGTACGAGAAATCGTACCTGGTTAATGTTGTAGTAGTCCTAGTAGACTCGTGCAAACATTCAACACACTCTGAGGAATATTAAAGGTTATATCATCAATAACTTGTAGTCTAAGTTAAACTTAAATAAATTCCTCACTCTTATTTCTAAGTCTCAATTGTCTTTTAAACCCTCACTTAAACGTTATGTATAACCTTTGATTTATCTTAGAATGTTGTATAGCTCAAGGTTGTAAGACCAAGGAATGTATTTTATTAACACTTGTTAATTGTTCCACTCTTATCCACTTTACTAGTACTCAACCATAATTCTCACATTCAAGAGTTTTGAGACCCTTATATCATAAGTGCATTTTATATTATTCATTTAATCTTAGAATCTCAATAATAATCCTTAAGTTCATTACATTTATTCTTACTTCAGGATAAATAACGCACTATGACCTACAATGGGTTTATCTTAGAATACTATACTATTACGTCACGATGTAACGATTATGTATTTTATCAATATCTACTAGCTAATCCATTATGATTAAGTTTTCCCCTTAACTTAAGTAAGATCTACATCCTGTATATTGGAATCATAGTGTTATAGATGCATTTTATTATAACTTAATTGAGCTACTAAACTCAATTATCATATCCTTAGTTCAGAATGACATTTTATTACAACCATCTAATAATCTCGTCATAAGACGTTGGATTACTCCTCATATTGAAATAACTATATCATAATTAACTTCGACTTATCGAACTCTTACATTTAGTATTCAGAAAGTATATTATTTGCTTTATCATTAACTATATAATAAAGTATTTTAAGATAACCATTTACGTATCCTTACTTACATTTAATTCCCTAACTGTTTTATTTTTACACACATTCCCGCTATAGACTATGTATAATCCTTTATACTAAATTTTAATAAACTTATGCCTTAAATACATTTTTCATATTGTTTACAAAACCTAAGGTTTCAAAGGAATAACTTAATAAATTAATCTCCTTTATTATGTTTTAGGATGAACATTATATTTTAACATAAGGTAAAATTTATCTAAGAATTAAATCCTCATTCATAAGTGAAATTGTCAATTATTTAATAAGATAATCTATTCTGAAAAATTCTCGTATTTTATATTAAAATAACATATTAATATTTCTAGTGTCGTAAAGTATATCAATATAATACCTTATGTACGTACTTAGTTCCACCTGATTAAAGGTTCAAGGCTTTAAATACCTAGTTTCTATTTACAAACCTTTTTTTAAGTTTTAACTACTAAATACATCACTTAATTATAACTCACATTCTGAATATTGGTAATAAGCGTATTTAATATAGCCTCTCCATTTTTATAAAACTCAAGGATTATTATTTAGATTAATCCCTAATCATAGTTTAATATAGTTTTATATCCTAATCCTTTTAATGATCTTATCTTGAAACATTAAGTTATTATTCAATATTATAAATGTTATGAAATGATTAAATCTAGGCTTATTAATCCACTTCACAATTAGATGTAAAAGTGTTTATTTATTTTATTATTAATTATATAATAAGATCTAGGGAAAATTTACGAGATACCCCTATTTTCTTTCGTAATTCACAATATACCCCTGTGATTTTATATTTAACTTTAAACATGCTTAAATGTTGTCCAAATTGATGAAACTTTACATGGACGATGCTAAAGTGTATATTTGGTCCAATATCAAATTTGAAGTTTTTTAAGCTCACATGTGTCCTGTGGGACCAATGAACAATCACATATTCATTGGGTCCCACAGGTCACATGTACTTTAAAAAACTTCAAATTGATATTGGACCAAAATATAACACTTTAGCATCGTCCATGTAAATTTCATCATTTTGGACAACATTTAAGCATGTTTAAAGTTAAATTACTAAATCACAGGGTTATATTGAATTACGAAAGAAAACAGGGGTATTTCATGAATTTTCCCTAAGATCTATTTGTTTAACATCTTATGTATCTATTACAAATTTTCCTTAGTCTTAACTTATTAATTACTTAACCCAATTATAGATTTACACTATGGTCGCTGACTAATAATATACATGTATTTTAATATGGTTTATATAATCTTAGAAATTCAAAGGTAACTCTTTAAGTTTAATTTCATAACCATAATTTAATACCACCCCCATATAATTCTTATTAGTATTATGTATAGGTTTAATTTAACTTATTATTCTTTTATATTCTATTTCCTATAAGATATTTTATTTCCTTTATTTCTTTATATATATACTGGGATTTATTCAAGACATTCTTTATATAGTTTTATTGTATTTAATTATTTCTATTAACTTTTACACATATCTACATCCAATATATGGTTTAAGATAAGATATATTTTTCCTTAGCTTCAATTAGGTATTATAATTAATATCAATGTAGATTAATTTAATCCCTTGATTTAACCTAAGTTACTATCTTATTTCTTTATGTATATATATATATGTAATTTTTACGACACTTAAAAGTTTATACTCAAAAATATTTATTAACATTCTGTATTAAATGTTAGTTTAGTCTTATTACATTATTTTTAACCTATAAAGTTTATTATTCAACTATACTTTAATTTTTGGTTACATTAAAAACCGTAGATTATAACATATCTTATGAAAAACAGAATTACAATTTTTATACCTATTCCCACTTGTCTAAAATTCTCAAATTTAATATATAGTTACTATGATATTTTAGACATATTATAAAATTTTTATTTCCTAAAAATTACTTTATTAAATAGCTAAGTTGATTCTTACAAGGCCGTAACTTATAAAAATTAACTTACGTTTTATAACTCCAAATTTATATTAATTTATATAAAAACGAAATATACTCTATAGTTCACACTTGTATAAAATCTCATTTCAAAATTCATTCGGGAAGATCATTAAATTAGTCAAACAAGGTTCAACCTTACCAAGATTCATTATTTCATGTGCAGTCCAAGATGCCAACTTCGCAGATCTGGTTCTCACAACCTAAAGCGATTCAATCCAAGGTATTTATCAAGTTTAAAAGAAGAATCATATCTCTACACAGGGGTGAAAGAATCATTGCAAACGGAGCACTGTGGAGAAAGTTATAGACTCTTCAAGATTCGAGTTTACCACTGAAATTCTGGGTTGCTATTGCGTTATGACCGAGTTGCCTACTTCGGATGCTTAATGCTCCCAAATGAGAACGATTCAGCTTTAGCTGCCTTAAGGAAAGTTGAATAAGAGTTTAAGAGCTTTCCAACAAGGTATGGTTCATGAATTTTTGTACAAGGATGAGAAAGTTATGATAGGGACAAAAATCGGATTTACCATATGTTTATGAAAATTCTGGGCAGAACTGAATCAGGTGACGAACTTTAGACGCGTTTCTGTACCAATTGGTTGTGATTCAGCCTTAGATGTCTAAATAAACATTGAAGAGGAATCCAAGATCTTTAAAACGAGCTATGTAACAACGAATTGGCTCCATAACGAGAGAGTTATAGATCTCACAAGATCTGGGTTTACCTAGTCGATTTTCTGGAAAATCTGGGCAAGAACACGACCTGATCGAGGTGGAGACTTTAGACGCCTTAATCTTTCAAACAATTGAGAACTAGCTCGAGGTTCCTTCAGAAGAGTTGTAGAGAAATTAAAGATCTTCAAAACGAGGTATGGTACGTGAATTTTCATTCACAAACGAAGAAGATACGATTGAGCAAAGTTTACCTCATCAATTGGAATTTCCAGATTTCTGGGTAGCAGTTTCTCGGGTAGGAAACTTTCGAGGCCTTTATCTCCCACCCTATTGAGAATCAGCCTTGGATGTAAACATGAAAGTTTGAGAGGGAATAAAGATCTACATAATGAACTATCGCACTCGAGTTTTCATTGAGAGAAGAATGAGATATGGTTAGACGAAGTTACCTTGCCGGATCAGTTTTCTGGAAAATCTGGGTTGCAGATTTTCGGGGAGGCAACTTTGGATCGATTTTCCGGTCAATTAGAAGGAGTTAGGTTATGTATGAGTTAGTGTTGGAAAGAGCAGTTGTAGGAGAAGAGAATGCAAAAGACGACATACGAAATGGTGGAGTAGAGACTGAGATATAAGCGTTTGACGAAGGTCGACCCTTGAGATGCAAAAACGGTCGAACACTTGGGACTTTTCAGTGGTAGTGTCTGGCTGACTGACACGTCAGCACTTAAAATTTTGGCTCTAAACTTCAATCCATCATAACTTTGGCTAGGATGATCCATTTTCAACGTTCTTTTTATCAATCTTCTTGGTTTTTCCATAAGCTTTTTATTGATATAGGTTTCAGGGATGGTTTGACCATTCTCAAAAGTCAACCCTAGCAAGGCTTTAGAAGCTTGAAGGTTTCTATGATTTTATTTTGATTTTTAAGCTCAAATCAATGTTCCAAATATTTCTAAAATCTTTATAACATAATTGGAGTGTCTTGAAAATTTTCCAAGATTTATTGACTTATAAATCATATTATTAAATTCATAATACTATGTAATAATATGTATAATCTAATATTTATAGTATTCTTTAGGATTAAATACAAGAAATTCCCTATTTAATTTTCATAATTCCATATAATAATTTAATATTCATAATTCATACAATAATTAATATTTAATAGTATCATTTATGGTTTAATAAAAGAAATCCCTTAAATTAATTAAATATTAGGGGTATTTCACTATGGTCACAACTGCATGGTTCCAATTGACGAGACTGTTATTCCTGCCTCTATGTTTGTTTGAGATCCCCAATGACGTTGATTGTTGGGAGGATTACAAACATAGTAATTAAACCTAGCTAAAATGGGCAAGTGCACCCAATTCGTTGTAATAAAACAAGTGTCGTATCCACAAGGAAATTGGATTCTAAATCCCGAGCTTCGGTATAATAGTTAAGTGCGAATAAACAGTAAAATGGGGTTTAGCCAGAGGCAAGCTTGGTTGTTTGTTAATTGAAATGCAATAAAAACAGTAAAGTGTTTGTGTATGGAATGGATGGGGAGAGTACCCTAGGATAGTGGGAATCACCCAATTTCCCAAGAACTTCAAAACCCATAACTCATCATCTCAGCGCTATTAGAGTTTAGCTCATGAATCCCCAATCATGGGAGATCCAATTCTTACCTAAATAATCGAACCCCTAATTAAAGGAGGTTCAAGTCAGCAAATAGCATTAAGCAAGCACTCTTAATCAACAGCCCTAAGCATTTACTTCCAAAATCAAGAAAGCAAAAGTTAGGGTTTACTCCCTTCTGGTCTAGTTCCAAACTCAAGCTCAAATATTGAATGGAACCACCATAAATGCAATAAGAGATCAATTTAGTGCATTAATTGATATTGAAGGAAATAGAACCGAGTAACAAACGAGTTAGGTTTCTAGCATTCAATGAGCAAAATGGGTTCAAACCCTCATCCTAAGATACAAATAGAACTACTCAGCCATAGCTAAAGGAAAGAGCAAGGAAAAGGGAGAATCAGCCATTAGAGGAGCTTCCAAGCTTCAATAGAGGTAGTAGAAATCTTCACTTTCTTCTTCCTCCTTCTTCTCTTCTTTTCTCCTTCTTTTCTCCTCGATTTTGCCTCTCTCGTTCTGTTAGGTTGAAGTCGTGAGTGTTTCATATGGGGAAGAAGCCCCAAAATGTAGTCTTTAACAGAAAATTCTGGGCAAAAATCCCGTCCGACCGACCTGCATGGTCGGTCCCAAGGTCGGTCGGACTCTCTTTAGACGGAAAGCACGTGACAGGTTTCAAAGCGACCGACCTTGCAAGTCGGTCGCAAGGTGGTGTCAATTCCAGTGTTTTGGGACGGCTTGGACAGAGTCGGACCGACCTTGTAAGATCGGTCCCAAGGTCGGTCGACCCCAGAATGTCCTTCTTCGGTGCCGGAATTCTCCCGATGCTTCCCGTTGGCTTGGCCTCCTTCCCGAGGTTCTCAAAATTGATGCATCTCAGATTAAGCTCTCAAAATGTACTCAAATGAGTATTTACCTATTTGAAAATGCCGAAAGTATAAGATTACTAATAAACACAAAAATACTTCATAAAGTGGTGAAATAAGTCATGCGCCAAATAAAATGACGGTGAATAAAGATCTTGAGAGAGCATTATTTCACCACTTATCAACTCCCCCACACTTATCTATTTGCTTGTCCTCAAGCAAAATTAGCTAAGGACCCACGAAAAGAAGGAACATTTAAAGCAAGCAAGTGTTTAGATGAGTTCTTGAATTCAAGTGAGCAAAATTTGTGAAAACCTCAAGAGGAGTGCAACCAACCTTCTCATGATGACATGGATGTGCTTAGGGCAAATGAAAATATAGAGTTTCGGGGTATGATCTAGAGTGCTTTCGAGTTCTTACAGATTATGGAACTTGGGAACTTTTACCATGGCCAACTTCTCTCAAGAATGGGCATTGAGGAAAAACAAAAGGAAAAATAGAGATTTGCATTTGATTCACTTTTGCAACAAGAGATGAGGAGAGGTAATTTGGCATTTTGCCTTGCTTCAATGAACACTCAACTCTCATTTGTTGGTTACCTATGGTGATCCTTTTTGACATTTTTTTATTCACAAGGAAGCACCCCTTAGCAATCCCTAGATGAGAAGGTAGAAGAACCCCTAAGCAATAAAAATTCACCACGAAATGGATTTATGATTGCACCGCACATAGTGCTCCTCAAGAGAGAACCTTTAAAAAAAGTTCGGTGGAAAATTCCAAGAATTCAAAGAAAAACTTGCTTACTATAAACATAACTCCTACATGGAAGCTATAGATATAATGAGAAAATTGAGCAGTGCATCCATAAAAGAAAAGGTCGCTTTGTTTCCCCCATACTTGAATGGGACAATGTCCTCATTGTTCAAAGAAAAGCTCATGGAAAAATAAACAAAATACCTTGTTGTAGCACTAGGCATGAAGTAAAAAAAAGAGTGTTGCATTGTAGAAATTGGAATGGTTAGAGAACTAGTACTCCCCTGATAAAAATGAGTTGGTGGCTGGGTTTCCCCCACACTTGCCATTGTGCATATGCATGTAAGCGCTTGCTCCGACAGGAAGAGTCGAAGATCCTAGGAAAAATTGACAAGAGGTGGTCTGAAGTTCTCCTAACTCACTTCGGGGTGTTGTCGAGTTCAGTTGATATATCTACAATGCAAAACCAAAAGAAACAAGGCGCAACATGGATTCTAGAGAATTCGCATTGATGCCAATGTTAGATAGTCAAAAGGGGACCCATTAAGGAGTCCCAGAGCAATGTAGTCAATAAGGTGCGTAAGGCACCATAGCGCATAAGTAGCAGTACGAAAATGCGAAAGTAAAGAAAGTGTAAAGTACAAACAAAAGAACATCTGAACGAAGTCAAACAGCCTAAAAGTGTAGTCTAAGATAGATGAAACAAGCAGAGAAAACAAATGCATGGCAGCCTGGGATCTGAAGATGGCTACTGGGGAGGAGCACCACGCGCCGCCTGCTCGCGGAGGTACTGCATGTGAGCGTCCATCTGGCGCTGGTGCTCCATCATGAGGCGCCTGTGCTCAGCCATCTGTCGCTCAAAGACCTCAAGCTGCTCGGGCGTCACAGCTCGGTCGGTGGTGGAGGAGGTAGAGCGAGAGAAACGGGCCGGGTGCAGCACTGGAAGTGGAGGCACCGGAAGAGGAGGATGCACCCCGGCTCTGTCTAGGCTCAGTGGTTGCCTTGTACCACTCGTCGTCTTCGCGAACAAAGCCCATCTTCCTGAGAGAGGTGGCGGAGATAGGATCCATAGGTAAGGCCACCTCCCCCGCTCCGGGCTCGACTCCGAAGCGAGCAAACATCCTCTGTAAAAAGTGTGGAAAACCAAGTGGTGGGTATCCTTCTTCTCAACGATGTGGCAGAGGTGGGCCATGATGAAGTCGGAGAGGGAGAGGGGTTTGTCGGGGTCCGGCGCCACCATGTAGTCCATCAAGTAGCAGTCCGTGGCGTTGAGATCCTTGCTGTCTCGAGGTAGAAGGTTGTGGCGGATGAGAGCGAGCATGATTCGTCTGACAGGGTCATCCACCATCGCCGGGGTCATAGTGAGCCGGACGTCGGTCCCATCCTGGTTCTTACGACGCGTCTGAACCGGGAGGGTGTGGAGGTAGTGACGCCGGCTGGCATTGAGGTCGGCCTGGTGGATGCATTTGGAGTGTTGGAGGTCGTCCCGTGCCAGGTGGAAGAATTCGTGGACGTTCATCCTCCGAATGACGACGGGTACACCACTGACGAAGGATGTGACCTCCCTCGCCGTCCGATCTGCGGAAGCGTTGGAGTAGAATTCTTCGATGTGGCGAGGGGAGTATGGTCTGCCCATGTGAGCAGGCAGTCCCACCCGATGGCCTCGAGATAAGGCCGGAGCTGTAGGTCGTCCACGAGCGCTGGGTCAACAGAGCGCTCCTGCACGATCTCCCTTCGTCTGGGAGAGGTGAACCAGCTACGGGCATCTTCACTGACGAAGATGCCGTCGATAAGGGCATTTGGGAAATTTGGCTCTGGTTCAGGGGCAGCTGCCCGTTCCTAGCTCGACGTGGCGATGTGCCATTGGTCTGCAAAGCAAAGAAAGAAAAAAAAAGAAAAAACAAAACAGAAACACAAAAATAACAACCAGTGAAGGTTAGAGAGTAACTAGGATGACAAGAAGGAAGTGGCAATATGAAGCAAGTAACACAGGAAAAAGCAAAAGAAACGATAGTTGTTGGAAAATTTTTGCCAGAGTCCCCCCTGTTTTTCTATCATTCCCCGGTTCTAAGAACCTCCACATTGCCACGCAGAATAATGCTATTGTAGCTCACCAGCGCCACACGAAAATTTATTCGACGTAATTGTTACAAAACTCTCCAACAGAATCAGAACACAATTCCAACCAATACAATGATGTTTAACAAGGTGAATTCAAGTTAAAGCATTATCATAAAAATTGTGCTAGAATTCACCAAATTCCCATTCGTTCAGCCACATTTTCACACAAACCCTAGAATCAAAGACTATGAACTCTCCAAGTTTAAAAAAATTCACAAAATGTAGAATAAAGTCCCGTTTGGTTCGCATGGAATTAAGCCCAAAGTGTAACTTTCATAAAAATTTACCAAAGTAACAAGTGAACACTAGAATCAATACCTTGTGGGTTTGTGGTAGGGAATGTGTAAAAAAATGACAGATTGAGGATTAAAAATGGAACAGAAGGGATTTGGGGATAATGGGGGCGATTTAGGGATTGTAGGTTGTTTGGGGCTGGGACGTGGGGGTGGCTTGGGCTGCGGGTGGTCGTGGTGGTAGCGCGACCGTCGGTGGGTGCGCAGGCGTCGGAGGTGGCAGGCGCTGAGGGCGGCGGTGGGTTGTGGAGGTGGGGTGGTGGTGGGGAAGCGCGAGAGAGAGGGGAGAAGGAGGGAGTAATGGCGATGGGGGTGCGGGAGTCGGGTTGGTGAAGCGAAGAAGAAGAGGAAATGTGGAAGAACATAAATTTTTTTTGCAAAACGCACCGTTTTGCTTTTTTTTTTTTCAAAATTTTGACCCGACCGACCTTGCAAGTCCGGTCGCAAGGTCGGTCTATTCCAGAAGGGTTTGAGTTCGAAATTTTCCAGTCCGACCGACCTTGCAAATCGGTTGCAAGGTCGGTCCATTCCAGTATGTTTCGGGTTTGAAAATTTTAGTCCGACCGACCTTGCAAGTCCGGTCGCAAGGTCGGTCCAAGTCAGTAGCTTGGCGGGCTTTGAAATCTGGACTCGACCGACCTTGCAAGTTCGGTCCTAAGGTCGGTCGAGACCAGAATCTCCCCAAAATGTTTGCTTTCTTGCCCACAACACTTATCATCAATCAAAAATAGATTCAACAAGCAAAAACAACCAGAACAACCAATAAATAAAGCATAGAATAAGCAAATAACTAATATAACTCAATGAGAAAATAATGCAAGGTAGAAGTGCCAATAGTCCGGGTTGCCTCCCGGAAGCTGCCCGTCTTTTTTAAAGGTCTTTGGCTAGACCATAGTGAGGGTTAGAGGGAACCTGGAGGGTCTCTTAAGTAAAGAGCCCGAGCTTCAACCTTTTGGATGTCTCCTCCATGATAATGCTTTAGCCGGGAACCGTTTACCATGAAAGTCTCCCCCTTGACATTCTTCAGCTCATAAGCTCCATAGGGGTGACCTTTGTGACAGTAAAGGGCCAGCCCAATGAGACTTTAACTTCCGGGGAATAACTTCAACCTTGAGTTGTAGAGGAGAACCCGGTCACCTTCGTGAAACTCCCGCTTCATAATCATCTTATCATGCCATTTCTTGGCCTTTTCTTTGTAGATGCGATTATTTTCATAGGCATCCTCCCGAATTCTTCTAACTCGGTCAATTGAAACCGTCTCTTGTCACCGCGCTCTTGAGATCATAGTTGAGGGCCTTCACCGCCCAATACGACTTATGCGCTAATTCAACCGGCAAGTGACAAGCCTTCCCATAGACAAGCCGGAACGGGGACATACCGATTGGGGTTTTGTAGGCGGTCCTATATGCCCACAATGCATCATCGAGCTTCATGGACCAATCCTTCCTTGAGGAGATGACTGCCTTTGAAGGATCCATTTAAGCTCTCTGTTGGTGACCTCAGCTTGGCCATTGCATTGAGGGTGATAAGGAAGGGCAACCTTGTGTCTCACTCCATATTTAGTCATCAGCGCTTCAAACTGTTTGTTACAAAAATGAGACCCGCCATCACTCAATATGGCTCTCGATACCCGAACCGGGTGAAAATATTTTCTTCAGAAACTTGATCACAACTTTGGCATCATTAGTCGGGGTTGCAATTGCTTCAACCCACTTGGTCACATAGTCGACCACCACAAGAATAAACAAGTTGGAGCAAGAAGATGGGAAGGGGCCCATGAAAGCGATACCCCACAAATCAAACGGCTCAACCTCTATCATTATGTTGAGTGGCATCTCATGCTTGCGTGAGGTGTTCCCGAGCCTCTGACATTGGTCGCAGGAGGCAACGAATGAGTGGCAGTCCTTATGAAGGGTTTTCCAGAAAACCCGGCTTGAAGAACCTTGGCTGCTGTTCGTGCCGGACCGTGGTGTCCTCCGGCTTCACCCGAGTGACAGTGAATCAGAATTTCCTGTACTTCACTCATGGGCACACATCTACGGATCACCCCGTCAGCACAAACTTTGAAAAGGAAAGGGTCCTCCCAGAAATACCTCTTGACATCGGAGAAGAATTTCTTTCGTTGCTGATAGGTCATCTCCGGTGGGACCACTCCCCTTGCCAAATAATTTACAAAGTCCGCATACCATGGGTCTCCGGTCTCTGCAATCATGTAGATGCTCTCGTTTGGAAAGAATTCATTGATTGGCACACCATCATCAGGGACCTCCATTCGAGATAGATGATCAGCTACTACATTCTGCACACCGGTTTATCCCAGATCTCTATCTCAAATTCCTGCAGGAGTAAAATCCATCGGAGAAGTCTAGGTTTCGCATCACCTTTGTTGAACAAGTACTTCAGTGCTGAGTGGTCTGTGTGCACCACAACCTTGCTGCCCAAGAGGTAGGATCGGAATTTGTCGAGGGCGAAAACCACAGCTAACAGCTCCTTTTCAGTGGTGGGCGTAATTCTTTTGGGCGTCATTGAGAGTTCTACTAGTAGTAGTAGATACTCCTCAATATCTTTTCCTTCTTTTGACAAAGGACCGCCCCCACCGCATAGTCGCTGGCATCGCACATGATCTCAAACGGTAAACTCCAATCGGGGGAAACCACGATAGGTGCAGATATAAGGCACTGTTTGAGGGTGTTGAAGGCACTGAAACACTCTTCGGTGAATTCAAATTTAACATCCTTGGCCAAGAGGTCGCAGAGGGGTTTTGAGATTTTGGAGAAGTCTTTTATGAACCTTCTGTAGAAACCGGCATGACCCAAGAAGCTTCGGATGTCTTTCACTGATGTTGGAGGAGGTAGCTTTTCAATTACTTCAATTTTAGCCTTGTCTACCTCAATACCTCTGAAGAGATCTTGTGCCCCAAGACAATTCCTTCTTTTACCATAAAATGGCATTTTTCCCAATTGAGCACAAGATTTGTCTCCTCACACCGGATCAAGATAGCGTCGAGGTTGTCCAAGCAAGTGTCGAAGGAGGTGCCGAAGACGGAGAAGTCGTCCATAAAGACCTCAATGCTTTTTTCTAGGAATTCGGAGAAGATCGCCATCATGCATCTCTGAAATGTGGTCGGGGCGTTGCAAAGCCCGAAAGGCATCCGGGTGTAGGCAAACGTCCCATATGGGCATGTAAATGTCGTCTTCTCCTGGTCCTCAGGAGCTATGGGGATTTGGAGATAACCCGAATATCCATCCAAAAAGCAGTAATAGTCATGTCCCGCCAACCTCTCCAGCATTTGATCAATGAACGGGAGAGGGAAGTGGTCTTTTCTGGTGGCGGTGTTCAGCTTCCGGTAGTCGATGCAGACTCTCCAACCATTGGTAGTCCTCTGAGACACCAGCTCACCTTTTTTGTTAGGGACGACGGTAACGCCTCCTTTTTTGGGACCACTTGCACGGGGCTGACCCATTTGTTGTTGGAGATGGCATAGATAATCCCCGCATCTAAGAGTTTAAGAACTTCCTTTTTGACAACCTCCTTCATATTGGGATTTAATCTCCTCTGAGGTTGGACCAACGGCTTGTAGTCATCTTCCATGAATATCCGGTGGGTGCAGAAATGAGGGCTGATCCCTTTGATGTCGGCTATAGTCCACCCGATAGCCCGTTTATGGTTTCGAAGCACCCTCATCAGACTTTCCTCTTGTGCACCTGTCAAGGAAGAAGAAATAATAACAGGTAGAACACACGGATCAGTCAAATAAGCATATTTAAGATGAGAGGGTAGAGGTTTTGATCTCCACCCTGGGAGGCTTCTCAACCGAAGGCAACGGCTTCTGAGCAGCTCGTTCCAATGGTTCGGGTGGCAGATAGCGTGGTCTATAGCCAGAAAATCTGCTGTTCAACTCAACCACCATTTCAATCATTTCTGGGTGGAATTCCTGTTCAACACAAGCCTCAAACAAAGCTAATTCAAGGGCATCAGATTTAACAAGAGAGAGAGAGAGAGAGTGATCCTGCACAATTGAATCTATGACATCTATAGCAAAAACAGCCTCAGCCTGTGACGGTCTCTTCACTACTTTAGACATGTTAAATTCTAATTTTTCATCATGAAGTCGCAGAATTATTTTGCCTTTCTCCACATCTATAAGGGCCCTAGCAGTTCTCATGAAAGGTCTGCCCAAAATTAGCGGCACTCTCTGGTCTTCTTCCATATCTATCACAATGAAATCAGCTGGGAAAACAAATGTACCAACAGTTACTACCAAGTCCTCTACCTTCCCTTTAGGGATAACCAAAGATCTATCCGCTAATTGCAATTGCATGGGAGTGGGAGTGCATTTACCAATTCCAAGCTTATTAAAAGTGGAGAGGAGCATAAGATTTATACTAGCACCTAAATCACATAACCCACTACCGCAGTCAATTTCACCAATAAAGCAAGGAACGATAGGTAAACCGGGATCTCCAAGCTTTGGAGGTAGGCTTCTTTGTAGGACCGCTGAAACTTCTTCGGTGAGGTGAACAGTTTCCGCTTCCTCCAGCGATCTCTTGTTTGCTATGATGTCCTTCATGAACTTAGCATAAATCGGCAGCTGTTTCAAAGCATCAGAAAAAGGAATGTTAATCGTTAATTTCTTGAAAATGCTCAGAAACTTCCCAAATTGTTCATCCAAATTTTTCTTTTGAGTCTATTGGGAAAAGGAAGAGGGGGAAGATGCTTTGCAAGAGTAGTAGAAGTAGAAGGTTCAGGAGTCCCCTTCTCCTTGGGAACTTCCTTGGGTGGAGGTGGTGGTTCCTCAACAATCTCTTGCTCTTCTTCTTGAGCTTCATCTTCGTGGGACTCCATGTCCTCATGTGAGCATGACGGATCAAGGAGTCTCCCACTTCTTAGTGTTACCGCTTTTGCTTGCTCTCTTGGATTGGGTTCCGCTTGACTTGGAAGAACACCCGGTTGTCTTTGAGCAAGTTGTTGAGAGATGTTTTCAAGTTGGGCTTCAACCCTTTTGTTGGTGGTGTTGGCTTGCTTTAAAAGCATCCAAATCAGCCGTTTTAGTGTGCATAGACGAGACAAGATTTTTCATCAGGTCTCTTAGCTCGGCATTGGCATCCGTGGATGGAGGGGTTGTTGATGTGGTTGGTTGTGTGTTGTTGAAAGCCCGGAGGTGCTCCTTGTGGTCGGTAACCCATTTGTGGGTTGGACATTTGAGTCGACCCTTGTGACCGGTAGCCCGTGGGATTGTTGGAAGCATTACTAGCTCCCCTTGGGTTTGGTCGTTATTTCTCCATGAGAAGTTTGGATGGTTCCTCCATGGGGCGTTTTGTTGGTTGTAGTTGTATCCGGGGCGGTTGCCTACAAAGTTTACATCCTCACGTGGATCGGCATAAACCTTGCCTTCGCAAAAGTGGGTCTCGTGAGGACCCGCGCAAATTGCACACCCCTCTTGGATTGAAGTAGAAGTAGATGGAGAGGGTGATGATGAAGAAGCTATAGACTGTGTTGTTTCTTTTTGAGCTATAGCTATCTTCTCCACCATCTTGGTGAGTGAAGATAGTTGAGCGGAAAGGTGGTCGGTGGGCTCAACATGTAAGAGACCAGCTGCTCTTGGTGCTCTCCCTTGGCCTAGACCATTGCCTTATGTTACTAGTCATCACCTCTAGGAGTTCCATCCCTTCTTGAGGTGACTTGTCATAAAGCTTCCTCCAGCTGAGGAGTTCACAAGTAGTCTATTCGAGTCGTCGAGACCATGAAAAATGATAGGCATAGTGATTGGTCGTCCAAACCGTGGTGGGAACAATTCATCAACATGTCCTTGAATCTATCCCATGCATCGTACAACGTCTCTCCCGGCTCTTGGCAAAAGGTATTGATCTCTCCAATTAATTGCCTCGTTCTACTAGTGGGGTAATACTTGGCAAGAAATTTTTGAGCCATTTGTGCCCAAGTATGGATTGATTTTGACGGTAAGCTCCTATACCATCTTGATGCAGCGTCGGACAGTGAGTGAGGGAAGAGCTGCAGGCGTATCCTCTGGTCAACATTTCCAGTTCTACCAAAAGAGTTGCAAAAGTCGAGGAATTGACTTAGGTGGTTGGGAGCCTCATCGGGATTTGCTCCACTGAATTTTCCTAAATCCCGGACAGCAGTGATGTAATGGGTCTTGAATACCCATTGTCCGGTCTCTTGAGGCGTCAATTCCGGTAGGACTATGGCTGAAGGTCTTCCTTCGGTGTCCGGCTGGTTGAAGTCTTTGAGAGCCATTTGTTGTTGGTTTCCGTTATCTTCTAAACCCCCGTGTTGGTCTAGATCAGCCATGATTGAATTTTTCACAGTTCGGATGGCTCTCAGCAGTGAACGCTCGAGCTCAGGTCTCCGACTAACAAGTGGAGATCCTTTGGCTCGAGTGTTTGGCATACACCGAGAAAACAGAAGAAGGTACCTAAACCGCACCAACACCAAATGCTCTTAAGTAGAAGGAAATGTAAAAATATAGACAACAACTAAAACACAAATACCACAAATGAAATAAAATAGATAAAAGTACTAAATGCATAAAACTAAAGTACCGAACCAAGGGAAATTGAATAATCAATTTCCCCGCAACGGCGCCAAAAACTTGTTGGGAGGATTACAAACATAGTAATTAAACCTAGCTAAAATGGGCAAGTGCACCCAATTCGTTGTAATAAAACAAGTGTCGTATCCACAAGGAAATTGGATTCTAAATCCCGAGCTTCGGTATAATAAAGTGCGAATAAACAGTAAAATGGGGGTTTTGCCAGAGGCAAGCTTAGTTGTTTGTTAATTGAAATGCAATAAAAACAGTAAAGTGTTTGTGTATGGAATGGATGGGGAGAGTACCCTAGGATAGTGGGAATCACCCAATTTACTCAAAGAACTTCAAAACCATAACTCATCATCTCAGCGCCTATTAGAGTTTAGCTCATGAATCCCCAAATCATGGGAGATCCAATTCTTACCTAAATAATCGAACCCCTTAATTAAAGGAGGTTCAAGTCAGCAAATAGCATTAAGCAAGCACTCTTAATCAACAGCCCTAAGCATTTACTTCCAAAATCAAGAAAGCAAAAGTTAAGGTTTACTCCCTTCTTGGTCTAGTTCCAAACTCAAGCTCAAATATTGAATGGAACCACCATAAATGCAATAAGAGATCAATTTAGTGCATTAATTGATATTGAAGGAAATAGAGCGAGAGTAACAAACGAGTTAGGTTTCTAGCATTCAATGAGCACAATGGGTTCAAACCCTCATCCTAAGATACAAATAGAACTACTCAGCCATAGCTAAAGGAAAGAGCAAGGAAAAGGGAGAGAATCAGCCATTAGAGGAGCTTCCAAGCTTCAATGGAGGTAGAAATCTTCACTTTCTTCTTCCTCCTTTCTTCTCTTCTTTTCTCCTCTTCTTTTCTCCTCTATTTTCGCCCTCTCTCTCGTCTGTTTAGGGTTGAAGTCGTGAGTGTTTCATAATGGGGAAGGAAGCCCCAAAATGTAGTCTTTAAACAGAAAATTCTGGGCAAAAATCCCATCCGACCGACCTTGCAAGGTCGGTCCCAAGGTCGGTCGGACTCTTTTAGATGGAAGCACGTGACAGGTTTTAAAGCTTGACCGACTTTGCAAGTCCGGTCGCAAGGTCGGTCAATTCCAGTGTGTTTGGGACGGCTTGGACAGAGTCGGACCGACCTTGTAAGATCGGTCCCAAGGTCGGTCGGCCCCAGAATGTCCTTCTTCTGTGCCGGAATTCTCCCGATGCTTCCCGTTGGCTTGGCCTCCTTCCCGAGGTGCTCGAACATTGATGCATCCTGGGATTAAGCTCTCAAAATGTACTCAAATGAGTATTTACCTATTTGAACATGCCGAAAGTATAAGATTACTAATAAACACAAAAATACTTCATAAAAGTGGTGAAATAAGTCATGCGCCAAATAAAATGACGGTGAATAAAGATCTTGAGAGAGCACTATTTCACCACTTATCATTGATCGTCTCATGAAGAAGACCCTAATAAACGACCTGGGAACTAAAACCTCAGGCTTGCGAGAACTATCCAGTTCAGAGGAGCAATTAGGACTTCGAAGGCAGAATTAGAGAGAGTAGGGTTTAGGGTTTTGGTTCCACAGGTGAAGCCTTTGTCTGCCGGGGAAGTACTTGGATGCACCGCACCTTGTATCTCAAAGAGCTCGTTTGAGGGATGTGATCCAAGTGATGTAGCGTTGATTTTTGTTTCAGATGGGAGGTTCCATTTGGAGGCTTTTATGATTGTTAACCCTGATATCAAGGCATTTAGGTACGATCCTTATCTGGGTAGGTTGTTCATGGAATAATATGATCACGGAGGGATGAAAACTTCAAGGAAAGATGCCATATTGAAGGCCAAGCAGGCGAAGAGCTGGGGAATTGTGCTGGGGACTTTGGGAAGGCAGGGTAACCCGCGGATCCTTCAGAGGTTGGAGAAGATGATGGGTGAGAAAGGGATGGATTGGATGGTGATTTTGATGTCTAAGTTAACTCCTACTAGGATCACTCTATTTGAAGACTCAATTGATGCCTGGATTCAATTTGCTTGTCCAAGGCTGTCTATTGATTGGGGAGAGGCCTTTGAGAGGCCTCTTCTTACCCCCTTTGAGGCTGATATTGCTTGGCTTGATGCATGGATAGTGGGAAAGAAAAGGTGATGGTCATGACTACACTGATGGAGGAGGATGTTGTGGTGATGATGACGCTGAGAAACCTGGTTGTTTGAATGAAGGACATGATTACCCTATGGACTATTATGCCCAAGATGGTGGGGAGTGGAATTCTTGTTACTCAAAGAAGAAGCAATCTCGACGTCCATCCAAGAATATTGCTCAGCCTTGTGTTAGAAATTGAAGTAGCTCCTACTCCATCTCAAGTAGTAATGTTTTTATAAACAGACGGTGGCCCGAGTATCACATCAAAAAGATGGCGTCTTAGTCATGTATTTTTGCAGCTTTAGTTTTGACTGAAGTTAAGATCCTTGTTATCTCCTTGTAACTTAAACTTTCATTAAGAGGACATATGAAACACAACTATTTAGAGTAAATTGTTTGACGTGCGTCCTTTGGCTTGAGGGGATGATGTTTAATCTGTGTTTTCTTACAAAGGCAAAGTTTACTGAGCTATGTTAGTTATTTTTGAGTTTTCTTTTAGTAACAACTGATGTAATTGCATGGGTACTTTTCCCCTTCCTTTCACTAGGTGTGTCATTTGTGATGCTTGATTGCTCATTTTATCAGGTTTAATAGATACAAGATTGTTCCAATGCATCTCTCATAGAGTGTTATGGTTTTTGAAGAAGCTAACATAGAAAAAGGACAGTTTTGAATATTTAAACATGACTGGGACTTGAGCATGGTCAGTGGCAATGTTCTTACTTCTCAATTGGATATGTTTCTTGTAACCCAGTGACATATCTTCCTGATTATTTACTTTACTCTTAGCCTTGGTGTTGTATTAGCTACTGCTATCTAAGTGCTTTCCAGTGTTGTTCAATCATCATCAACAACATCTGGAGTATGGAGAGACTTTTGCTTCTTTTTTTTACCAATTCATACAGATTTATGATCTAGTACAGCTGAAACCATGCGCATAAAGTGAGGTACTTTACCCAGGCCTGTAGTATTAGCCAAAACCCTCTCTTTTTTTATAGTTAGGGACAACCTTCTCTTCTTTCTTGAGTTCTCTCTTTCTTAGCCTTGTTGTTCTTTCATGATGTTTTTATTTGTTATATTTGGCATTTCAATGCTATAACTCTATTTTAGGTTACTGCCACTAATTATAAAAGTATTGATGGTATTCTTATCCAGCCACAATGCCACTGTTCGTTTTGTTTCCTTCTATGATCTAATTTAATTTGACAGTATATGGCATCATAGAGTGTTTGGCTGAATCCCTTTAAATAATTAGACCTCAGGGGTGATGCGTAGTTGTAATAGAGGGCATGAGCAGCTAGCTCACAGTATATATTTTAAGACATAAAAATGTTGTACAGGTGAGTCCAGTCTTTATATCTTGTATGTGTATTCTCTGAATGACACATCAAAGATGTCGGGGTAGCATTTGTGTGGTTTTATATTTGCAATACTGATCTAATCTTTTACTTGATGTAGCAAGATCAAAAGATGTAGACTACGTAGATGTATTAACGATTTATCCTCCCTAATTTAGTTGGTTGTGGTTGATCAAAACTAGAAGCTGAGTGCTGCTATTCGGAGTGATCCAAAGTCGTATACTTTATATGGATGATTATGGTAATACTTTGTGTACTGCTCTTGTGAGTGTTGGGATGTACTGCTAGATGTCTTTGCTGGCTTGTATCCTTAACAAATGGAAGGTTGGATGAACTGTGGATCTGTGTTGCTGAGAGGTTTGACCCACCGTATCGTTTATATTTGTGATGTCCTGCATGTTGTATGTAGTATTATAGAAATATGTTTTATCACTTGTTGTGCCCTGTTGATTTTGCAACATTTTGTTAAAGCTGTTGTTGAAATAATTATTATGCAGGAAGCACACTCTTACGTGGATGAGAATGGCCTTTTGGTCATGGAAAGCCTGCTAAAATTGCTTGTATTATAACTCATATTCTTTATGAAATAGGTCAGTTGTTAATATCTGTTCACTGTCATTCAAGGATGAACGTAGATATGAATTATGTTGTTTTTTTTTAATGACTAACTAATTAATTGCTGCGTCTCTTGTTAGATGTAATTGTTATACACACCTGTGGTTACCCTAATTGTGCTATATGTTGGTTACCCTAATTGTGCTATATGTTGGTGAAATATTTCAAGAATTAAGAGACATTTGCTGTTTTACCAGGGGTAAAATTTTTTATTTTTGCAAAAAGATGTTGGGGAAAGATTTATGGGGTGTTTGTTTTGGGGTAATCATGAAAGGGAATGGGGAATGAGATTACCCCAAAACCCTCTATATTGATTCTTCACCCTCTACCAGGAAATGAGATTCATTTTCCCCATTACACTTTGACCGGTGACATATGACCATTGACTGGTGACCGGTAAATGTTGACCGCAGTTAATGACCGTTGACCAGTAGTCGGCAGCCGTTGACCGGTTATTATTTCATTTCCCTAGCTCAAACAAACAACTGGGAAAATCATAAGGGAATTTTTCATTTCTCTCATTCCATTCTATTTCCCCACTTGAAACAAATGCCCACTTAATGTATAGAGAAAACGGCTCTTTGGTTTTTATCATAACTGCAACTCTTTTCACTACTGAGCAAACCCTGCACGCTGTTTGTGGTTGCTTTTTTTAGTGGTTGTAATATAGAAGGTTGCTAGAAGGATTAAAATTTGTCCATATGCTATTAATCATTCTGGCTGATCTAAGTAAAGTCCTCCCGAGGTTCTGTTTCATGCTATAGTTTTTAAGACAAGGCGTGGTCAGTGGTCTCTATTGAAAAGCTTATGTGAACTGAAGTTATATTGCTCTTTGTTCATATTCATTTTCAAACTCAATTCCTTTTGGTTGTGTAACCGTAGCTACTAATTTCTCTCTACTGATTTATTGTTGCCACAAACTTGTGAGTATACACTGGTCCGCAATATGTGAAGTTTGAAGTTGCTTGGGTTTTGGGTATTTGACCGATCCTCAAAACTTGCATCTTAAGTACTATTTAAGAGGTGTGTTTTTTATTTTTAAGATCACAATTGCGTATCTAAGTGCTTTCATATTTTTTCTGGTTTCCGTACCTTGCAGAAGTCAGATTCTCATAAATGTGATATTGTACCCTACCTCCCATATGAAACTAGGTATGAGCTCTACTGATTATTACCTGGGACATTTTTATCCATCTTCTCTGTAGATCCTTTGTTATTCTTAAGAATGAATGTTCATAATTAGCTTGTTTAGATCATCATTATATGCTTCTCTTTAAGGGATCATAAACTACTATCATATTATAACTTGAAAGATGCAAGGATGCTTAAACTTCAAGGGGTAGTGTAGAAATGTAAACGGCTTGTGCTGCTTTTTATTTTATTACTCATCTTTGCCTTGAGCCATTTACTTGACGTTGTAGTGGCAAGAGTGCTTTATTAGTATCTTGGTGGTACCTTTTATTTGGTCTCGGTTCGTTGGCGAGTTCTTAAAGGGATTTTGAATCACATAGGATTATTGTGGGGGTCGGTCTGTTTAATTTTTGTGATCTGCTGCAGGGCAAAACTGTAAGTAATCTTGAAAAGGGATCTCTCGAGTCTTGACCAAGTCCACGACATAGCATGTCACTACACTTGAGAAGATCAAAGACGAGACAAGTAATTATTAGTTGGCAGGTTATTATTCCGCACCTTCCCTGCAGATTCATCTTCTCCTACCTTTAAATTGACCCCCCTAGCAATCTTTCTCAACTCCGTCTTCTTAACTTTCCCAGTAGCAGTCCTTGGCAATTCCTGCACAAATACCACCTTCTTTGGTATCATATAGCGTGCCATCTTACCTGAACAATACTCGAGTAATCCCTCCTCCGTTACTTGAACACCACCAACTTCCCTTGCAACCACCACAAAGGCGCACGGGCTCTCTCCCCACCTAGGATGAGGCATGGCCACCACCGCCACATCAGTCACATCTGGATGCCCCAAAAGTACACTTTCCACTTCAATACTACTAATGTTCTCCCCGCCGGAGATTATGATGTCCTTTGACCTGTCCTTGATCTCTATGTGTCCGTCTGGATGTGCTACTGCCACATCCCCTGTCCAGAACCACCCTTCCTTGAAAATTGACCTTGTTGCCTCCTCATCTTTCAAGTATCCCTTCATGATCCCGCTCCCTCGTAGAACGATTTCTCCCATGGATCTCCCATCGTTAGGGATGCTTTCTAAGGTTTCTGAATCCTTCACGTCCACATCTGCCATTGTCACTATGCTCACCCCTTGCCTCTCCTTTAGCTTCATTTTCTCATCTTCTGGGAGTTCATTCCATTCTTTCTGTTAGTTTTATTTGTCAATGTCAGTTCATTGTGGGCAGGTGTGGGCGGATAATGTAATTCATTAAAACAATATTCATTGATGAATGTATATTTATCATCAAATGTGATTGTTAATTATAGTTTACTTACCTTCCACTCGCAAATTAGTGCTGGTCCTGTGACCTCAGTCAGTCCATACCCCTGCATAACTCGAAACCCCAACCGTTCAATCCTCACCATCAAATCCCCTATCGGAGGCGCACCACCAGTCAGCACATTCACAGCCTGCCCAATCATTTCCGATCTTGTTCCCGCCTCCAACAACTTGTTGAGCACAACCGGGGCACAACACATGTGTGTCACCCCATACCGCTCTATGCTGCTATAGATCTCATCTGCCGCGGTGTTTCGAATGCAGATATTTGTCCCACCACGAGCTGCCACACCCCAAGTGAAAGTCCACCCGTTGCAGTGAAACATCGGTATGGTCCAAAGGTAGACAGGTTCTGAACCCATTTCCCACCCGATGATCAGACTCAGTGTGCAGAGGTACGCTCCCCTATGGGTGGACACCACTCCCTTGGGTGTGGAAGTTGTCCCCGAAGTGTAGTTCAAGGCTATGGGGTCCCACTCATCATCTACAAAGCTCTCTAACATTAACAAGTAATCATCAACTTGATCATCCACTTTGTCATTGTCCATTCTGATGAGCTGTTCGTACTCTTCGACATTGGATTTGAGCTCCTGAATCTGATAGTTGTAGTATTGATGGTGTAACAAATCATGGTCGAAATGGAGGCCAGTGGGGGAGTCCAAGTCATCAATCACGATGGGGAGAGGGAGTGCCTGACCATGTTGTGGGTTGTCAAGGGCGAGAAGACGAAGGGCATCAGTGGCAAGTGGGATGAACTGGTAGTCAACGAAGAAGAGCTTGGCGGATGAGTGGGCAAGGATCATCTTGATTGTGTTTGGGTCAAGGCGTGTTGATCGTGTTCAGCACAGCACCAGCCATTGGGACGCCAAAGTGCATCTCGTACAAAGCAGGGACATTCGGGGCCAAGACTGATACCTGTATACATAGTCATATGACATGCAGATCGTTCGGTCACGCGGTGACCAACTGACAACTAAACATGCATGTGTGTGTATAACATGAAATGTACGTCGTGGGTTCGGGAGTGTTGGATTTGAGGAAAAGATTCATGCGAGCGTAAATGCAATTAGTCTACTATGCAACCGGAAGCCGGTATTGAAGTGAAATTTTTTTTAAGTGACTGTATTTATTTTCAAGTTTTATGTTTTAAAATTATATAAAATAAATTATTTTAAATTTCTACATAAATTTAGAAAGTACTTTAACAATTTATGATTCTAAAAGATTTCTTTTAAATATCTACAAATACGTTTTTTATCGCAGTATTAGTTGTTCAACTTTTAAGACACCTTGTTCAAAATTTACTGCATATTGTTCATTTTTTCAAAATTCACCGATCATGTTTACAAATATAAAATTAGTTTGTTCATTTTTTTGTCTATATGTTCAACTATTTATTATTAAGTGTTCAAAAATTAGTACTAGTTGTTCATATGAAATCTTATAATAAACCAATGTCAATATAATATACCATATTTATTGATTTACCGATTTTTAAACATCAAGTTTGTTTTCGTATAATCTGTACTTGTTGTTCAACTTTTTAATCCCTTTGTTCAAATTTATTTCACATTGTTCATTAATTTTTTTTAGAGTTCAAATTGGATACTCCCTCCGTCCCGCTTTGACTGTCTCGTTTACTATTTGGATATGTCGTTTGACTTCAATATTTAATATATAAGATAACATAATTTCACAAATCTAAGTTTTACAATAGAAAGCTTACATGAAAAACTATATGTTGTAGAAATTTATTTTATAAAATTATTTTATCTTACATGTTTAATATTAAAGTGGAAAAACGTGCCAAAAAACAAACAGGACAATCAAACTGGGACGGAGGTAGTACTATTTTTTATAGAAAAATAAAAAATAAATAAAGAATTCATTTTAAAAAAATTCTAGTTAAGTTCAAATATGCTATAGTAATAATAGATTACCGGTTTATATTGTAGATTTTCTCTAATTTTTTGCTTAACGGTTATAGTAATAATATATTTATTTAAATTAAAAGTTTGAATTTAAATAATAGATTACTTTTATTATATATTTTCTCTGGATTTTTACTAAACGGTTATAGTAATAATAGAAATTGCCACGCAAATGGGAAAACAACTACATGAGAAAGAGAAATGGAAAAAGAAATACTTCAGTGTACCACGTCGTGCTTGCGGAGATGGAAGGAAGAGCGGAGGAAGGAGGCGAGGCGGAGGCAGCGGTGATAGGTCTGATCCCAAGTGAAGCGAATGTTGCGGCCGTAGACAATGGATATACAGTCGGGGTAGAATTTTGCTGCTCTCTTGAGGAAGGAGATTGGGGTGAGAGGAGTAGAGTTTGGTGAATGCCAGCATCGGTTGCACTTTTCTTGCTCAGGTTTGATTTCAAGCTTCTCCATTACTTAGTAATAATACTGTAAATGGCTGATGTAAAATTGAAAGAGATGTTAGCTCACTCCTGTTTGTGGATATACTGCTGCATGCGGAGAATATTAATTATATAGACATTGCATTCGTATATGTAGTCTGTGTGAACAAATGAAAAAAAAAAATCAAGGAAAAGCATTCATTCTCCATTAGAGGGCTTTTTCTTCACTTCACTGCCTTGTTTAAAGTTGGATCATTTTTTCTCCTTCCCCGCCATTCAACTCTAACTTCCTTCTGTTTCAAAGTTACAGATTTCAGTGATTACCTTGCGTGATTTGTTTTTTTTTTGATAATTTGGGCTTATAGCCTATTTCATTAATGATAAGTAGCCTGGAACACCAGGTGAACGGGTTAGCATTTGGCCTCATTAAAACCTCTCAAGGCAAAACCCTGTGGGAAAAAGCCCAGGGAGGAAAAAAGAGTACCATCCACGTCCATTACAACCCTAGGAATCATACTACCGCACTTTACTGTTTTGCCGATAAAAACTTCGATTAGCAAAAAGAAGTGGCATTGAATGTGTTCTCCATCAGAAGGCTTTTTCTTCACTTCACTGCCTTGTTTAAAGTTGGATCATTTTTTCTCCTTCCACGCCATTCAACTCTAACTTCCTTCTGTTCAAAGTTACAGATTTCAGTGATTACCTTGTGTGATTTGTTCAATCTGCATTTGTTTTTGGAAAGGTTCCTCCCCCTGCATTGAATGTGTTGATTCAACCTTTTGTCTTCTTACCATGTAACACTTCCATACCATTCTTATAATACTTCAACATTAACTGCTGCCTCCCCACTCTAGCTCTTTCAAGCTTTGGGAGAGTCCTACTAATACTCACTGCAAAAAGGTTAGATTATTAGGACATAAAAATAGGAGAATTTTTTTTCCTCACTAAGTATAGAGAATATTGAGTATATAAATTACCCTTTTAAATAGTTTGAAAAAAGAAGAGGAGTCTTTACATTTTTTAAATTGATTTTTGTAGTAAAATTGTTTCCCCATTTTATTTCTTCATTGTCAATTATTATGGGAAAACATATTTAATATATTTTTCTCACAAACACATTTGGAGAATAATATTCCAAAATATAGTTATTGTTGAGTAAAAATATTCTCAATTTTTTTTCACATCATCTTTTTCATTTATAGCAAAATCTTCCGGCATATAGTTATTATTGGGGAAAATATAGTTACTTGGGAAACAATTTCCTGACGGACAAAAACTTTTCTCACCAATTTTATCACCATTAATTACCTTTTTATTTACAGGAAAAAATCTACAAAAAAACATAATTACTTTTAGGAATAAAAAACACTACATAAATATTCTCATTGTTATTGTTTTATTTATGTTCTAATTGTAATACGAAAAAAATCTTCCAACTATATAGTTATTATTGGGAAAAAAATTTCTCCAAAATTTGTCACCTAAATATTCTAGTAAATAGTTATTATTGGGAATAAAATCTCCCATAAAATTTATGATAATAATCTATTCATTTGTAGGAGGAAAAAGCTTCCACAGATACTATTGGAAAAAAAATTGCAACAAATTTTATCATCATTATCTTATTTTTATATAAAAATCCTGCATCTTAAAAAAAATTATCATCATGAACCGTCAAAACTACCACCACATCGCGTATCCCCACTTCCTAGCCGGGGCACAAAGAAAATGGGGAGGAAAAAGAAAACCCAAATCGATAACCAGAAGAAGCTAGACTCGCTCAAATTGTTGGAAGATTTTACCAACAAGAAGAATTGGGACAAGTTCTTCACCGTCAGAGGCGGGGACGACTCCTTCTAGTGGTATGCCGAGTGGAATCAACTCAGTGACCCTCTCCTCTCACTCCTGCGATCATCATCATCATCTTCATCCTCTGCAACCGAAGATGTATTATTATATTGTCAAGAAAAAATGTTGTATGTAGGTTGATGATAAAAGCCTTATATTGGAACTATAGAGTATGACATTCCATATTCAACTAGTAAATAGATAATGGCTGTGCTGCTGGATTGGGGGATACAATCACAAGATTTTATTATTATTTTATTATTTGTTGGCAGGAATAGAATGTATATTATTAGATGTTTTTGAGGTGTAATTAACTATTTCTTTTGTTACCATACATATTGGTGTAAAAATTTGTTATATGTTTGAGGATAAAATAAAGCAGCTACAATTTTTATTACACATTGTTAATATTTAACATTTTTTTATTGATGATTACTAATGGTGGCCACGGGTCCGGTTCCACCGGTTCCGGTTCCGGAAATACCGGTTCCGGTTCCGGAAAATGTGTATTCGTATTCGGAACCGGTCTGGGCGGTTCTGGTTCCGGTTCTGAAATCTGGATTCGCTTCGGATTCGGTCAAAAAAACCGGTTCCGGCCGGTTCCGGTTTCGGTTCCGGTTCTGATCGGTTCCGAGCGGTTCCAGAAAGATTCGATCGGCTCCAGTTGCTTCGTTTTAGCTCCGATTTGGAGATCCGTTTGAGCGCACCGTTGCTCTTTCATCCACTTTACTCCTAGATAGGTTATTCTTCAAGTTTATAATCTAAATGTGTAAGAAACAAAGACTTAGGAAATTTTATTGAATTTAACAAAAAATAAGGAACAAATAGAATTTTTATATGATTCACTGCCTTATTAAAAGCTTATTAGGTAAAAACCCTTTGAGAAAACTTAATAAGGAAACGAGTACAGCTACTAAGAGGTTACATGATTTCAATTTGTAAGTCTTAACAAAAAGATTACATGGAAAGAAAGTAATACTAAAATTACTATACATTCTAAAATATTAGAAGATAGAAGTCTAAGTGGTGTTATCCCCATTCATCTCATACCAATCATGATTTGGCCTTCATATGCAATGCGCGTGCTTGGGATCTAACGACTATTTTCTTCCGAGGAGCGCGCGCCCGAGACCCAAAACGACGTCATTTTGGCCCGATCTCCAGTAACCTTCAACCGGTTCCGGGGCGGTTTCCGGTTCCGGTTCCACCGGTTGCGGTTCCGGTTCTGGTTCCCGGTTCCGAATCCGACGACGGTTTCCAAGCGATCCAGCCGGTCCGAGCGGTTCCGGATCTCAAAACATGTATTCGTATTCGGAACCGGCTGAGGCGGTTCGGTTCCGGTTCCGGTTCCCACCGGTTCCCGGCCGGTTCCGGTTCCAATCGGTTCCGGGTAGAACCGGACCCGATGGCCACCATAATGATTAATATAAAAATACTCACGTTCTTCCTAAATATAATAAATGATTGGATTTTATATTTCCCACTAACCGCAGTTAATTAGTTTTAATAGAAAATTTTACTTCAATCAAAATTTAATTATTAAATCAATATTTGTCCGGGATAATTGCCACTTATTTATCATAAGATTTAATTTTTTCCGCAAAAATTTTGCCCATTAATTAATTGTGGGAAATATTTTAAATTATTGGATGTAGTGTTTCCACATGAATTATGTGAAAAAGTTTTCTTCATAAATATATTAAATTATTGCATATTTATTTTCCAGAATGAAGCTACCGTTAACTCTATTTTTGGAGAAAATGTTTCTTCATAAATATTTTAAATTATTGGATTTATATTTTGCCACAATAATTCTGCCACTCAATTTGTTATGTGAGAATAAATTTGACACTAAATAATGGGAGTTAGTTTTTCCAAATGTTTCAAACTAGTATATCTACTTTTAACTAGATAAGTGAGATTTTTTCTTACCCAAAATCAATGTTTGAGGAGAAAATCTTCACCCAAAATCAAACTCTCATTATTTAAATTGTCGTAACCTTCATAAAGGGAAGTTTCTAAAATCCCCGATCTATTAGGTGATGGATACAATATTAACCCAAAGTCCCTAAATTCTTCCCCAATAATATATCCTTTTTTTTTTTGTTGACTTCATGGGAGACTTCTGCCTGTTTATTTTGTTTTGTGAGATTTGTTTATCGTATGTGGGGACTCATTATGTTGCGATCCATGTAATATGTTAGTGTAATTATGCCAATTTTGGAGATGAACAATGTAACCTTTTCTGTTGTGTCATGTTGTTAAGGACGTACGGTGTTACATGGTGAAATCGAGCTATCATCCAGTAATAACTTTAAAATAGAATGTAATATCATATACCACTTACTGTGTGATATTTTTCTTTTTTCTTTTTTTTCGGGAGGGGGTGTAGGGGTGAAGTTGAAGGGGGTGTTCTAGGGTCTCAACTTAATACTGTTGATGTTTGGGTGTAAGCTGTGACATTGGGCACCTTTTTATGAGGAGGCTTTGGCTCGAGGAGAGATTTGGTTATTTCCATTGCTCTTTCTGTGCAGAGGTTACGGCTGCTAACTTGATCATTTTGTGTGAGGAGAATATACCCTTAGTGAGTGAGTTAAATTTTGATGTGGAGTGTTCCCCTTTGGTGTCAAATTGAGATTGTCTCCAAGTCTGGCTAATTGATTATACGACACAAACTCATTGTTGGAGATCAAGTGTGAGTCCCATATTGAAAAATTATGTAGCTAGCAAGTAGCTTATATAGCCTAGAGCTACTCCACCTAATGTCAATTGGTTTTAGAATGGAACCTCATGGGTTATTGGGCCTTGCTAGTTTGTATGGGTATTTTATATAATTCCCTCTGTTGGGTCTATTCCTCCCCCACAATATTTCTAACATGGTATCAGAGCCCAGGTTCTGCCTTGGGTAATGCACCACTGCCACCAAACAGGGTGCATTTTACCACGGAGGGGGAATGTTGGAGATAGGTTATTGGGCCTTGCTAGTTTGTATGATTATTTTATATAATTCCCTCCGTTGGGCCTATTTCTCCCCCCACAATATTTCTAACACTCATTATTCTTACTTCTTGGCTAGGGATAAGCTATTTAGTGGAGAACATGGGAAGGAGTCTGGAATCAAGGGAGTTTTTATTGGGGTGTTTTTGGAGGTCTATGACAATATTAACGAAGAATGGGAGAGAAGTAGGTTTTCTCAACCATCTCCTTTGTTTGTGAAGCTTATGCTGATGCAGGTGGGATTCTCTCTGTAGATAGATTCCAAGGAAAAGCTTTTTGTCGCTTATGACCTTAAGACTACTCTAATCTGGCTCTTACCTTGGATGTGACAGTACTAGTTTTTCGGCTATTCTGTTTTAAATTTTGTTGCCCATTATTTGACTTATTTTATTTATTGTTAACAAGTTTTCTACTTACTACGTTTGTTACGATTTTGTTATGGAGGTTCCCTCGTTGATACGAATATGAAATCCTTTCAGTACACGAGGTACATATTTCTCTAAAAAACATTTTTATCTTTTTTGGAAACGAGTTTACTTTGTTTCTACATACTACACTCTCGACTCTATCTCATAGCTTTAATAATTGTGACGCTAATCTTGTGAGTTTTTGTAATGTTTACGTCTTCTATTCGTTATCTTTTTTCAATTAATTTCCCTTGTAGTTTCCAAAACACATTAATATTATGACAATATAAGTCAAACTTCGTTTTCGAGTCTCGTCTCCTCAAACTCTCCGCCGCACGCCTCGGAAACAGCAGTAATTCCTCAGTCACCGGTTTCTTTCTGTTCCTCCTAGGCAAAGCTCAAGTACAGATTCAAACTACAGTGCGGCGATGGTGGTTGTTGTGAGATGGGATTAGTGGATCTCTGTTGCTGTGGTCATCTCCCATTTCGTAATCGTCCTACTACCCTGATTATTGATTGATCTCCGATAATTTTCTCTTGGGAGATTTTCTCAACAGAGGGGAACTACCAAGCACACCAGTTGTATGATAAAATGCCCAACAGAACTCACTTCAACGTCAACACAAAACGCTCAGATCTACGAAGCCAAAGTGGAAGAGAAGGCGGATAGGGCAGCAGCAACAGATCTTGGGAGTCCTGTGGATTATCTTTCACTTCCACTAGCCAGCAGTAATCGAAAGCCACACAGTTGAAATTAAAGATCTTGGAAATCCTTCTCTGTTCATCCTCCTACGTTTTCAAGATGGGTCTGCCTACACCAACACCAGAAAGCACGCTATTCGTCGACAATCTTCGGGAAAATGTAAGTATCAATTTGTTGTGGAATCTTTTTCATCCTTTCGGAAACATTTGTCATATTCGAATAGCAAGAAAGAAAAGAGTCGACTTGAATCGACGCTTTGCTTTTGTTGAGTTCCACTTCCAAAGGGATGCAGAAAAAGCTATGGGTTATCTCCATGGTCGACTCATTGAAGGGCGTAAGATTATTGTTGAGCAGGCCATCCCTTGGAAACCAAAAGATCGACGCTCCGTTTCTGCTTCTCCGTCTACCTCCTCTTCACTGAGAAAAAATGTTTCTTCTGCCCAGAGAATTGCTGAAGAAACTGAGAGTCCTTTGTCAAAGGTTGCTGCTCATGATTCTCACATTATGCCACACTCTATTTCTTTAAAAGCTTCAAATATGATGGTCTCTAAGCTAGAGAGAAGTATTGTGTTACAATCTGGAAATCATCTTCGTTTTGAGCAACTCAAGATTAAGCTTAGTAAATGGGTGCGAGTGGACGAAATCATCCCCCTCTCCGGTGATAAGGTTGTTGTTGTTCTGCATTTTGTTGAAGACCGTATTAAACTCTTGGAGAAGAAATCTCACTGGAAAATCAAGGCTTGGGAGCCCTCGGACCAACCGAACACTAGACTAGTGGATATCATAATCAGAGGAATTCCATTGATGGCATGGTCTACAGAGAATATCATCTCCATTGCCCAACACCTAGGAAAAGTGATTGCCATTGAGGGAGACAAAGAAGCAAGCGCTCTAGGCTACTCAGAGGCGA
The DNA here is from genome assembly GCA_023374045.1 of Limonium bicolor. Taxonomy (NCBI): domain Eukaryota; kingdom Viridiplantae; phylum Streptophyta; class Magnoliopsida; order Caryophyllales; family Plumbaginaceae; genus Limonium; species Limonium bicolor. Next base: position 13,252,111 of record CM041779.1, on the reverse strand, counting down.
TTGTTAGGATTGAAACCAATCAATTCACCTTGATTAATGAAATTTCACTGTTCTTACGAATATATTCCTACAACTGTGGGTGTTAGTGAAATCAACAATCTCCAAGTTTTTTCTTCCTTGTCTCCAACTCTGTCTATGGAGCATGTGACAGGCCACGACAATAAGATAGTTGATGAGGTGGGAATCTCAAGATCAAGTTCCCCATCCAAAAGTGTTGATTGTACCAATAAGGATACTAACGATTCTCAGACAGATCGTGAGAGCTCTGATGCACTACGTTGTCTTGGAACTCTACGTCTGCTTGAATACGGATTTCCTGAAGATGGTCCCAATAATCAGGTGGATTCACTTAATTGTCTGACGTGCTCTCTAGATCAGACCCTACATGAACAACTTGCTCTATCTGCCCATCTTGCATCTGAGAACATTGACTATGCTCCTGGTGGTGTGTGTTGTTTCTCATGAAGCTCACTCAGTCATTGGGTCGGATTCTCACATTGAATTAGTCACCACTGAACCTAATGAAGCGATTGACACAGTCCATGTGGCCAGTAACACATCAGACCATCCCACCATGATTCCATTGCCACATGAAATACCTGACTCTATGCAAACTTATTATGATATTGGTGCTAGCTTAATTGGGAAAGACACGGCCGATAAAATTGCCAACAAAGAGGCAGTTTTGTCTTGGTTTTGGTAAGCGTCTACAAGTGCACATTCCGAACCCCTTATTATCTATTGAGAACTTTTCAAAATCTCTCGAAGGCCCGAGAAGAAGTGCAAGGGTTGAAGGAAAAAAGAAAAATAAAGAAAATCACCCGGAGATCTCGACACCTAGTCTCTCTAATAGTCTCTCATTAGAGTTCTAATCTCCCTCTCACTTTGATCCATGTCTTACTTATTGACTCTTTCTCTCGCGTGTTCTTGTCTGTTACTGTTCTTTTTGTATTGTTTTTTGTTATGCCTGGTGTCTTTGTAACTTGGCAAGTGCTTCTTCTTGAAGCGTACTTTGCCACAAACTGTCTTTGGCAGTAAATTATCAAAAAAAATATAAGTCAAACTTCAAGGGTGCTAATATAATTTCTCCCCACAAATATTAAATAAAAATATTGACTGATATTAAATACTCTGAGAATGTAGAAAAGATCATTTTAATTGCTAGATTGATCTACAATTTTGTTTCATCTGATTATTAAATAAATTTAATTAACTTCATCACTCGTGAACTTATTATCCGGTGCGTTAGACCAATGTTGGTTCGGAAGGGACTAAGTAAAATGAGAAGAGACGACTTTTCTTTATAGGATACGGTTTCGTTACTTAATTTGTGCACTACTTGGTTAGAATAAGACTGGAGTAGAGCAACTTATCTAGATTATCGTGTAGGGGAATGCTTGTATATAAGGGGTGCACTACCTGCTCAATAAAAGGGATGACATGTTGCTATTGCGAACGAAAGTGTGTTGTTGTAGAGGAAGTAATGAGGTCCTGATATCAGATTGTTGATAGTGGATGTACGTTGATAATGGGTACAATACTAGTCAACGTGGTAACAATCCATGTTGAGGATTGAACAACTAGTTGAGGTTGTGCTCTTGCAACTCATAAATAATGGTATCAAAATGTAAGATGGTACTGACTATCATGTCATAACATTCGAGTCCTACAATTGGAGATGAACTGTAGTGGAGTTTCAGTGCATTAACCATGTATTTTATGTATGGGTTGGGGTTTGACTTCTATAATTGTAGGTGACCAGGAACATGCTTGTTAACTCCAGAGTTACTTTAGGAAGGCAATCATAACCGAAGCTTGCTAATAAGAGGTATGGGTTCTCAAAGTCACAAAGAAAGTGGCCCATCGTACATGAAGGAATTCAAAGAATTCATTTTCAAAGAAATGTCGAAGTGGTTAGTATTCACTAAGATCATTTGTTACACATATTGAAAAGAGAGCATTAACTACTTCAATACTTATGATTTTCCATTGAAAGATCTTAATGAAACTTCTATGAGTATCCCAACTCTGGATTAAACTGAATTTCTAACAGCTGAACCATGCAAATTACTATGTATGTAGCTCCAGAAACGCACTCCTAACCGTGCTTAAACTCTAATGGTATTCTTTCCACACCACTCATTTATCACTAGTACAAAAATGGTCTTTTTCTGCGCCCCTATTTCTGCGGTTGTTACACAACCGTAGAAATAGAGCAATTTCATAGACCTATTTCGGCGGTTCTTTCCTAAAAACCGCCGAAATAGGTCTATTCTATTTTTTTAAAAAATAAAACAGACCTATTTCGGCGGTTCTTAGGTAAGAACCGCCGAAATAGGCCTGTTATATTTTTTTTTAAATAAGGACCACCTATTTCGGCGGTTGTAACCTAAAAACCTTCGAAATAGGGGCTGTTTTTTTTTAAAAAAAAATATCGACGACCTATTTCGGCGGTTCTTACCTTAGAACCCCGAAATAGGTTCTTTAATAACAACCCCTACCCTAATTCTCTCATTTCCCCCGACGCTTCATCTCTCTCCCGTTCCCCGCTGGCTGCGACCGGGAGGCGACCGCGATACGATCCTGCCACCGCCGCCTCGTCCTCGCCGCCGCGCCTTCCTCGCTGTCTGGTTGTCGCCGCCCCGTCGTCACCGGTGAGTTCGAACAGAAGCAGCAGCAGCAAGCGATTTGGGGGAGAATTGTTGGTAAATCGAATTTGACCTAAATTTATGGATTGATTGTTACTGAAATTGTGATTGAATGTGAATGTGGATGATTAAATTAGTGGAGTGTATGAAATTTGTGTATATATGTAGTATTGTAAAAGTGAATTATATGTGCACACAAGGTGCTCGACAAATGTTTGAGTGAATAATTGTGGTTTTTTTGCTCATTTTGTGTGGTTGTTTTCGTTTTTGATTTGCGTTTTGCTTTTTGTTTTTAATTGCTTGATATAGGAAATAACATTGCTTTGAGTATTAGTGGTGTTATTGTATAATGAGGAAGAGATTGAGTTGTTTAAGTGTTAAAAATGATGATTAAAGGGCTTGGAAGCCAAGGGGAAATAGATGAGTTTGTGCAGAAATTAATGTATGTTAGTGCTTAAGATTGTTGTGGATATTAGAAATGAGTTGGTGAGCTGAAATTGTGTGTGGGCAGTGCTAAATTATAGGGGAAATTCTGTCAAAATTGTCCTAGAAATTAGATGACTTGAGTTGAGGAAAAAAGAACCTAGAGTAACTAGGTGTTGTAGAGGTGAACTTGAGTTGAGTGGAGTAGAACCTTGGGTGAAGATAAGGCAAGTGTGTGCTAGATGACACTAGTTGAAGGAACATGGAGTGGTAGGAATGAGAATAAAATCTGTAACAAGGAGAACTTAGAAAACTAGAGCAAGTGTTGAAAATTAATTTGTTTATTTTGTTATCAATTGAATTGGTTTAGTGTTAGGTTTACATATTCTTTTTTTTAGGTTTTAAATTTAATTATGTAGGTTAATAGTATGTAGTTCGTTTATCTTTTCTCTTAATTCAATTAGGATATATTTACATGCTAAGTTTGAATTTGCTTTCTTTTTTAAAATTTTATTACGTGCTTTTTTTCATTACTTTTTTATTCTTGTGTTTTTTTACTTTGTTTAATTATACGTCAAATTTGATTAGTTAGGATTACTCTTGCTTTCGTTATAGACTTTAGTATTTATTTTGATTTTTGCTTTTTGTTTTTATTTTGCGGTTTGCTTTGTTTATTTTATTTTTTGTCATTACTTGAATTGGTTTAGTATAAATTACATAATTCGTTTGTAGCTTTCGAATTTAATTCTGTAGGTTTAATAGTATGTAGTTCATTTATCTTTTCTCTTAGTTCAATTAGGATTATTACTTGATAAGTTTTAATATTTTTTTTCAATTTTATTTGCATTTTTATTTTTTCTTGAGTCGATTATTTAATTTTATAGTTTTATTTTGTGTTTTATTTTGTTTTATTTTTACTCATTTTGTGTGGTTATGCCTTTGTAGGGGAAATCACTAAATGGGCTCACTAGACTGAAGTCGTACGGGGCTGAATACACTTCATTTGTGAACCCGTAATATACTCAGCTTACATCTTCATCTTTTTAGCTTATTATATATATTTTGTTTTTTTACTCATTTTGTGTGGTTATGTCTTTGTAGGGGGAAATCACTAATGGCTAACCAGACTGAAGTCGTACGGGGCTGAATACACTTCATTGTGAACCCGTAATATACTCAACTTACATCTTATCTTTTTAGCTTATTATATATATTTTTACAATCCTAATTACGAACAATTAACATACATAAACTAATGAGTTTCTATTCTATCTATAGAGAAGTGCTTAAGATTTCCCATTCATTGCACGGTATATTGAAAGCGGAGTGGAAGAACCGGTAATATAATCTAACTTTTTTTTTCTCTTTTACACTTTGTATTTCCACCAAATATTGAAATTTGGTATGATGAATAAATTTGGTATTAGTTTGATTTGTGATGGAAATTTGTGTTGTTGAATGATTGGTGAATGCTTAATAATAAGCATGGGATAGATAAAATTATGCAAAGGTCATGCTGATTTTTTTTAACAAAATCTCTTTGTAATTAATATTGTTTGATGTATGTGTATATGTATAACAATATCTAAATTTTGTCTTTATCAGGTCTCACCACATTTAAGTCCGTGAACCACCTCTCTTATTTTCCACCTTCTTCCATCACCGTTGCAGTTTCCTTTTCTGTGTACAAGTAAGCAACTAAACTTTGCTTTTTGTTTGATCATTGAGATTATGTATTCAGATAATATAGGTGCTAGTATATAATTTAGGTTGAAACCTTAGAGTTAGAGTAGCTAGCTTATTTAATATGCATACAGTCACGCTTCGTTAATCGTACCGTTTTGTATTTCAAATAAAGTATGGAGCGTGACTGGATGTACGGTGAGCGAGGGGATCACTATCGCAACATGTTGAAAGAGTTTTGCAAAGCGGCAGTGCAGCACAAGGACATGACAAAGGCGGAGAAAATACCTTGTCCTTGTGTTGACTGCGGTGTCTTAAGGAAATTTTCAAACATTGTGGAAATTGAATTCCATCTGAAGACTCGCGGTTTCATGCCACACTATAAGAGATGGATTTTTCATGGAGAAAGTGTTGAACATAATGTCGGGTCCTCGTACATTAATGAAAGGGAGAGGATGAGAACCGACCACACATTTGATTTTGTCGAGTCGGAACCGATCCCAAATGCTTCCGGAGTCAATGACAGTGAACCGACTTATCATGATGAGCAAATAATGGAGATGCTTGATAACGTTGAGAATAATTTTGTCGATCGACCGGATGAGTATCAAAGGTTGTTGGACGCATCCAAGACGGCATTGTATCCTACGTGCACTAAGTACACGAAATTGACGGCTATATTGAATTTGTTCAACCTGAAGGGAAGATATGGATTGAGTGACAAAGGTTTCTCGGCATTCCTCGAGCTGATTCATGATATGCTACCGGATGAGAATGGTCTCCCTACCACCACCTATGAGGCAAAGAAATGGGTGTGTCCAATGGGAGTAGAGTACAAAAAAATTCACGCGTGTCCAAACAACTGTGTGTTGTACAGGGGTGAATACGCACATCTGGACACTTGCCCGAAATGTCGTTGTCCCGGTATAAGCATAAAGATGGTGAGTACTCCTCCGTTAAAAAAAAAGCCCTCCAGCTAAATTACTGTGGTATTTGCCGATTATACCCAGATTCAAACGGTTGTTTGCGAATCCGAAAGATGCAAAGAATTTACGATGGCACGCAGAGGGTAGAAAGAGTGATGAGAAATTAAGACATCCAGCAGATGGACCTCAGTGGAGAAACATCAATAGACGGTTCAAAGAACATTTTGGAGGTGAAGATAGGAATTTGAGGCTTGGGCTATGTACTGACGGGATGAACCCGTACGGCACATTAAGCAGTCAACACAGTACTTGGCCCGTTTTACTAGTGATCTACAATTTGCCTTCGTGGTTGTGTATGAAACGCAGGTACATAATGTTATCACTTTTGATATCTGGCCCCAAGCAGCCAGGTAATAATATTGATGTATACCTCGCCCCATTGATTGATGATTTGAAGTTGCTGTGGAATGAGGGAACCGTTGTGTATGATGCTTATGCAAGGGAAAATTTCACGCTCAAGGCGTTGTGTTCTGTACGGTCAACGATTTCCCTGCATACGGGAACTTGTCTGGATACACTGTGAAAGGAACATTTGCATGTCCGGTGTGCGAGGATGACACATGTTCGGACCGTTTACAAAATTGTGGTAAGAATGTTTACATGTGTCATCGACGTTTTCTACCTGAAGATCACCCTTATCGTAAGAAGAAGAAACTGTTCAATGGTGAGGCCGAGACTCGAGTGGCCCGTCTACCTTTGACCTCTGAGGAAGTGTATGCAAAGGTTAAGGACATTGTGAACGTCTTTGGAAACACATCGAAACCGGCAAAGAACATTTGGAAAAAATGCTCTATCTTCTGGGATTTACCGTATTGGCGTCACCTGCCTGTCAGACACTGTTTGGATTTCATGCACATCGTAAAGAATGTTGGTGAGGCAGTGAGTGGGACTTTGCTCAACATACCCGGCAAAACGAAAGACGGATTGAAAGTGAGAAAAGACATGCAAGCCATGGGTATAAGAAAGAGTTACACCCACAGGAGAATGAGAGACGAATATACCTACCTCCTGCATGCTACACACTTTCAAAGAATGAGAAGATCAGCTTCTGTAAATGTCTACACTCGGTAAAAGTACCATCTGGATATTCTTCAAACTGGAAGAATATTGTATCAATGAAGGATTTGAAACTGTTAGGCATGAAATCTCACGATTATCATGTATTGATGTTACATCTTCTGCCAGTAGCAATCCGTGGGATATTGCCAAATGATGTCAGAAATGCGTTAACCAGATTGTGTTTCTTCTTCAATGCTTGTCTGCTGCAAGGTAATTGATGTAAACTCTCTCGATGATCTACAACATGAAATTGTGGTAACATTATGTCAATTAGAGATGTATTTCCCACCATCATTCTTTGACATAATGGTGCACTTGATAGTCCACATTGTTCAAGAGGTCCAATTTTGTGGTCCGGTCTACTTACGCTACATGTACCCTTTTGAACGATACATGGGTATTCTAAAGGGTAGAATGAGGAATAGATATCGACCAGAAGGGAGCATAATTGAAGCAACGGTGACTGAGGAAGTCACAGAATTTGTGACTGATTATCTGAATGAAGCAGAATCAATCGGTATCCCAAAACCAAGACACTACGGCAGATATAAAGGCAAAGGTGTCATTGGAAGAAAGATTGTGCAAGTACCAAGTCAACTGATTCATCAAGCACATCTGTTTGTGTTACAACACCTTGAGGCTGTTGAACCCTTCTTTGATACTCATATGAATGAGTTGAGACAACAAAATCCTACCAGAAACCATCTTTGGCTTACGAAAGAACAAAACCGACTGTTTGTCCAATGGTTCAAATATTATGTCTTTGAAAAAGCGTCATCAAATTCAGAAGTTCTCAATGAGAAATCAGATTTTTGGCAATAGGACCTGAACCTAATATTGTATCATTTGAGGGGTATGACATTAGTGGGTATACTTATTACACTGCACGCCAAGATGCTAAATCAATAAACCAGAACAGTGGAGTAAAAATAGAAGCGGCATTCAATGAGTACCACATCGGTAACCAGTCTCAACCAGTGAGGAGCTCCAGTTGGTATTACGGTGTTATCGAGGACATTTGGGAGCTAGACTACCATATTGATTCGTTTTTAGTGTTCCGCTGCAAATGGGTGGACAACCGACGTGGAATCCAAAACGATGGAGGTCTTACCTTGGTTGATCTCACACGTGCCAGTTTTAAGGATGATCAGTTTGTTATGGGAAAAGATTGTGACCAAGTGTGGTATGTTCAGGATCCAAAAGACTCCAGATGGTCTGTTGTTCTTCCAGGTAGAAGACCGGTTCAGATTGAAAATGAAAATGAGGATGATGATGATGAGAATGAGACGATTGAAGGAACAACATTGTTTCCTACGGGGTTGCGGGATTTAAATGTTGATACTCAAAACGACTTGATTTATGCACGATCAGACCATGACGAGGGTTTTTGGGTTGATAACACCAAAACATAGAAGTATTTATGGTAATGTTATGTTTACTATTTTCTTGACTTGTTCAACATTTGTCTTTACATTATAAATTCATCCAATTAATTTGACTAACTTATCTTTACTGCAGTGGCTGATCACCCTATGGACCAGCCCATTGAAGAAGCTGATCCTCATCAGAAGAGACCAGCAAAACGGGCCACACGAGGAGGAAAGAAGGGGAAGAGAACTCACCCACCGGAGGATGAGGCTTGTCCATCACAGCAGGTGACAGAGCCACCAGCTTCCTCCTCCTCCGGACAGAAGGTGAAGAAGAGAGGTGCCACCCGTGCACTGAAGGCAATTAAAGGCCCCCCCACGAAGCCTTTGCAGTTCAATGAGTTCAACCAGCCATACGGTAATTGGAAGCATGATTATACTGCATATGCTGGCCACCTGGTCAAGACTTACTGCGACATAAATCACAATTGGAAGCAAGTGCCACAATCATTGAAGGACACTATGTTTGGGCTTCTTCAGGTGTGTTATTTTTTTATAATATGTTATATAATTTTAGAGTTTCTCGTTACTTGTGTTACTAAATGACTAATAATTGTTTATGTAGAGTCGTTTCTGCATTGATCCTTCTCTTAAGGAGGATATACTGAAAAAAATGGGGCGACAGTTCCGCGACCATAGGAAAAGCCTCTCTGACAAGTACATTCATGGTGCTGCGTATCAAGACCCTGAATCGGATGATGCAGAAAGAGGCGATGAACTGCCACCCTGGGAGGCGTACGAGGGCATCACTGAGGAGCAGTGGACGCGGTTTGTGGAGTATCGTCACACGCCAGAGTACCAGGTAGAGCTAATATTCAACGCTGTCTTTTATACATTTTGGCTGTTTTATTTGCTTATTTGTATCTTACACGTTACATATGTATTTGTAGGCGGTTCGTGCAAAACAGCAGGCAAATGCGAAGAAAAATCTATACCCACATCACTTAGGTGGTAAAAGCATTGCCGAACGCGTACCAGAGTGGGAGCAAAAGGGCTTGCTTCCACAGGATGTGGCTCCTAGCGACAGAAGGATGAAGGTGTGGGAGTTGAGTCGAGTGCCAAAAAACTCGACGCCGGAAAATCCTCAGTACGATGATGCCACGAGAGAGATTATAAATCAAATGGTATCTAATTTCGGTTCATAAGTTTAATTTTGTTTGTGTACCTGTATATTAATGAATTTTGTTATTTTGTGTTTTATAGGAAGAGTTAAACTCTCAAGTTACTGAGGGTTCTTGGGCTCCGAACAGACAATATGATCCCCTTTCTCGTGCTCTTGGAAAGGTGGATCATCCTGGTCGCGCTATTGGTTTTGGTGGACAAGTTGGTATCCGCCAAGCTTTTGGCAATCCGGGGTCTAGGAAAGGCTCACAAGGAAGGATGATCAGCTATGAGGAACATTTGAAGGTTACTGCTGAGATGGAGCAGAGGCTTAGGCAGAATGTTCAGCATTTGGTTGCAGAGGAGATGAAAAATACGCTCACAGATGTGCAGTAGTCAGGAGGTGACTAGACCAGCCCATGCACCATCAGCTGATAGGGAGGAGGGCACACCAGTACGCAGAGTAGTGTGCAGTCGATAGATCCATATCCATATGGATCTATTAAGGTTTAGTCACATTAACTTAGAAAATAAATTATTTATTATCATCTATTTACTTCGATTGTGTTCGTTTAACCCTTCTTTACTTAATGTTCAGGAACCCGTTTATGCACGCTGTTCATGCCGATGGGAGGTGAGGATATTATGGTGGCGTGGGGTAAATTGTTTCCCTCATCTCGTACAGACACCGTCGGCGGTGAACCACTACGGCAGGGGTATGTCCGGGTGCTTGTAGATGATTATGTGACAGAATATGCTGATGTTGCTATACCGGTACCTCTGGGACAGAGAAACATACTTCGCTCTGTTCAAACAGCTACAATCCAATGGCCGGGTACATGGGTCAAAATCTCGGGCCAGGTAAACACAATTAACGCTTACTCTAAAATTATAATTATCCGATATTTCAATTAGTATATGGTTTAGAGTGAGTCCTTAAACTTAATTAATCAACAAATTAGGAAAATGTCAAGTCGAAAAAAACTTCTAAAGGAAAAGGAAAAAGTGTTGCCACACCAGCTCTCACGGGGGCATCCTCCAATTTCATGATGAGACCTGCTTTAGTAGAGAAGAACATATTGGAGGGGTTGTCACAGAACATGAGACTTCTGCACTCGGCCTTGTTGATGACGTCACCTCAGAGTGATAGGATCCAAGTGGAGGATAGCCAGGGTCTTTTTCACCATCACGAACCCGAAGGACGGACTCATACGTTCGATATATATATGTCCGACTTCGTTGATGTATTCAAGAGAGACTGGTTAAATGTGTCGATTCTGAAGTCAGCTAGCATGTGAGCGATCTCATACCTTTTCCTATATTAATGAAATACTTGAATTAGTTTTTGTACTTTAACGCCGTTCACTGATGTTGTTGTCTTTATGGTGCAGGCATGTGCATTCCAAGGCGATACGAGATCATCAGACTGACAGCTTCGGATTCCTATGCCCTGATACTTGCAGTGAAGTGACTATGTCAATGGATCCTGAAAGTCTTTTGCGGTACGTGACGAACACAATATATGAATGTGCAGACAAGTCATACATTATGCTGCCATATTATCAAGGGTAAGTCATACTTCCATATCTTATTACGTTTTATTTAAGTTATGTTATCCGTGTTATGATTTCAATTTATTCATTATGTGAGCAGTCGTCATTGGTCGGTGTTGGTTTTGGTCATGAAATACCTGAGAGTCTTACAGTTCGACTCACTTGGTACGAGTGCCAAGAAGCCAGCGATAGCAGCGGCTCTAAAGAGGTGAGCTATTTAAATTATACAACAATTGTCATAACTTAATAAATTGTTTCGTTAAATTTGATTAATTTGTGTATTACATTCAAAATATTTATTTTGTATAGTGGCTTCCAAGCTGCACTGCGTGCATTGCAAAAGACACCGAAGAACATCCCTTGGACTGCAGTGAAGGTAGTTTTACTTATTTTGTGCAAATAGTTAACATGTTAATAGTAGACCTGCAAGTATGACTGATAACGTAATGTGTGAATGTATAGTGTCCAGTACAGCCTGGTGGATCAGAATGTGGTTACTATGTTATGAGGTTTATGCATGACTTAGTAGCATCATCCAAGTTTTTGCCAGAAAAATCATTGGACATGGTATAAAACTATCTTTGAAAGTCTTGGTTTATATGTATTTTTATTCTTTGTCATTCTTTGTGTAGTGTCTCATTAACTATTCATTTTTGTTTGTTCAAGGCTTTCGAAGAAATCGTGGGCATTGGAAATTATGAAGATAGGCACATATCTGAAATCCTCGAGGATTGGGCAGAATTTATCTCCATCGACGTACTTAGTTGATTCCTCTAAGTTAGTTTGCGTTGAACGTTACTTGTGTTATTATGTATTTCATTAGATTGAAACGTAGTGAATTGTATATTGTAATGGAGTGTGGTGTGGAGAGTGTGGTGAAGTGTACAACTAATCCTTATTTTTGTTATGAATTTTCTTGCTTTCTTGCATTTATTGATGCGTGCCGATGATTATGGCCGTTTTATGGGTTTATAGTATGCTACTGAGGCGCCCCACTGTGGTGGCAGCATTATACAATGTATTTACAGGTTTGCTTAATTTTATGGTGTATTTGGGTGCATTATATAAGCTGGAAAGGAAAAAACAAAAAAAAAAGACAGTCTATTTCGGCGGTTTCTACTACAGAACCGCCGAAATAGGGTAAACCGCAGAAATAGGCCCTTTACAACCGCAGAAATAGGCTGTTTTCCTACTAGTGTCTCGTCATTGAGAATCACTGCAAGGAGATCAACTCAACTACTGAAAATGCAATTCTAAAGTACAAGGCGTCAGTTTCGAGAGAGGCCATTTTTGGGAATGACAGGCTACAGAAATGTCAACATGGTCACATAGGAATAGAGAAAGCCGTTTTGGTTTTGTTCTTTTTCACTTTGTCTGTTTTAAATTTTGTTTCCAGTTTTTTGGTTTGTACCTTTTTGGCGAGTATTGTCTTTTAGCTGGTTCTCCAGCCAATTATAAAAAAAATACAGTGTAGTGGATGGTAACCCATGAACTGAGATGAGTAGACGGAAGATGAAGAGCGTGATCAAGGGGAGAAAAATTTGAGTTGTATTATGCAGAAGAGGGGCGATAGCAGATGAGAGGTGATGAGGTCGGGATAGCCATGATTGGCATGGGGGAGGGAAACTCGAAGGCAGACATCGGGAAGCATACGAAGGATTGGTAGTGTGAGTGGAGACGATGGCTCTGGATTAGGCTGTTTGGAATGATTGAACCCGACACCTGGCGGACTCCCACATGGAGGATTAGAGCCGTTTCTCGTCTTGGCTAACATACGTTGTCTAACTTTACTTCAATTGTTGAATAATAATACATGTAGAATTTGCGAGAATCGTGGTGAAAATTCTCATTTATCGGGCGTAGCAAACAAAGGAATTACTTATTTTATAATAGCTACTATATTAGCTAGGGCCTACGTTGGGTGCTGAAGCAATACTTATTTTCTTTTTATTTTTGGGAAGAAAAGTGAAGGATTTTGGGAACAAAATATATAGGGAAAGATATAACTAACTAATATTACTATTATATCTTTTTGTGGTCATACGTACTATAGGTAGTCGCTAACCCGCAAGCAAGCTCGCCCTCGCACGTATCATTTCTTATTCTGTAATCCGACCAAGATTTGGCTAGATAAAAAATAAAAAAGACCGAATATATATGTCTTTCTATTACTCCGTCGTGAATTGACCGTTCTGTTTACTATTTGGACATGTTGTTTGACTTCAATTTTTAATATATAAGATAAATTAATTTTGAAAATTTAAGTTTTGCATACAAATCTTCATATTGATAAATTATATATTACAAAATTTAGTTTTATAAAATTATTTTATGTTATATAAGTGGAAAAACGTGTTATAAAGTAAATATTTCAATTCAGAACGGAGGGAGTAATAAATTGACGCCGCTACCCTACCTACTGATCAAACTTCACGAGATACACCATTAAACTGAAAGACGAAAACAGAACAAAAAAATGTTACTAATGATTAATAAATAATTGTTTGCCAGTATATAACTATATATAGTCAGACAGCGCTGTTTCTTCTGTAAGATTTGTCCTGATTTCTAGTAATTTCATTTTTCATATTCGTAGTTTTGAAAAAGAAACGAGTCAATAATAATGAATTGTGCACCATTCAAAACGTTTTCGATAGTGTTATCAAACTATCCAAAAATTCAAGTTTACATAAACGCTTCTTGCATGATCAGTAAATTGGACACACTCTCACACGACTACACTTGTTAATAATATCATCAGCAAACCGTATAGGGATAATAATACCACAATTTGTGCCGCATGCCGAAGTTGTACTTTCTGAAGATCTAATGCGTAGGAGTCTCTTCTTGGTCATGCCAACCCTTGATGAAATGCATATCTGGCGTTTTAATAATTAAAAACTAATCACACGCACAATGTCACAAAACGTATCTTCTTAAGGTCTTATCTTCGTTTTCCTTTCTGTATTAAATTATAGAGGTCTTCTCTGCAGACGACGAGACTAGGAAATCCTTTTCTGGAATTACATAAACCCATTAACACATTTCAGTTCGTCATGCTTATCATAAGACATTAATTCCACACACATAAGCGTTGTGTTTCTTTTTAAAAAAAATTAGAAAACCAATTGATAATTACATATAAAAGTAATTACGGAATTCGTAAGTGAAAGCAACAACAAGTGTTAGGTTGGCAATCTTTTTCACTAGTGTCATCTATCAGGCATTAAAATAAAAAGGTTTTATTCTCCAAAGAAGATGGTGAACGTGTGCTGTTTAACTTGAGCTGATCTGAGTCGAAAACTATGAATGTAACGATATATAAAGAAATCTAACATTTCCTTACGTTTTTAACTTTTTTTGGAATTAAAAGTCATTGTTATGAAGTTAGAATTCCAACTATCTAAGATTTGAAGGTGGAGGAGTTGAAGGGTGTGCATTAAATGCATTTATGATTATCTGCACTTACGAGGCTTTATTATAGTACTTCAGTGTTGAGAATGAGTTTTGAACTATAATGAGACGTTTCAATGGTTCCGAAAAGTCCTCTTGATGCAGCGGATAAAACACAAAGATAGCTATATATATAGAGGTCCAACCTTGATGGAAAATATCAACTCTTCAAAAAGAAGAAAGTAAGATTAACTCCTCTGAAAATGAGAGAGTGGGTCACAAGAAAAGAAGTGAGCTTAGAGGCACCCCATGGGAAGAGTCTTAAGGAGACGAAAACTATGTGTATGTTCTCCTGAAGATTTTATATATTTGAGTGTGGGTTATCTCCTATTATAAAGAGGGTAGGGAATTGTTACCCGTTATTATAGGAGGAGGTATTGTTATCTCTTATTATGAAAAAGAAGGTTTGTGAGTGTTACCCCCTTGTAATAGAGAGATGTTGTAATCTCATTGCTGTAGTGGATCCTTTCTATCATCGTGGTGGTGTTTTTTCCTCTAGTTTAAAGAGGTTTTCCACATAAATATATGAGTCACTTATGTGTAGTTTTTCTCATCTCTAACAATTCATAAGTGTAATCGTGCATTTTCGTACTACAACTTTTTTTATAAAAAACTACAATGTTGTGTTTGGATTAGAGATTAAGCAGAGCGAGGTCGAATAAGGTTAACTGAGATAAGATTAAACAAATTTAGGTTAAACGATGTCAACTATAGATTTTTTTAATGAGGTAACAAATGTCAATATAAAATAGCTTCATTGTAACACGGGCTTGAAAACTAGCCACCTTAAATCCTTTGTCCTCACTTGGTCCTAAAAGTGGAAGGTTTTGTTGTTGTAGTCAACTCATATGTATATATCCTTATAAACCATTTACTTTACTACTCATATGCCAATGTGGGACGAGGGTATTACATACTCCCCCACTTAAAAGAACGCGACATCCTTGTCGCAAGCCTAACATCCAAGTCCCATGGACCTCCTCGGTAGATGTCAGGTAGCCCATCCCGACACGGTCCCGAGTCCGCTTTGATACTATTTGGAACACCCCATATGGGCAACTGTCCAACAATCTAGCTCTCAAACCATTTGGGCTTGAAAACTAGCCACCTTAAAACCTTTGTCCTCACTTGGTCCTAATAATCAAAGGTCATGTTGTTATAGTCAACCCATATGTATCCTTATAAACCATTTACTTTACTACTCATATCCCGATGTGGGATGAGGGTATTGCATTCATGCATATATCCTTAGAGGAGTCCTATCTGGGAAGTTAAGAAGAAATCAATAGATTCTTGGAGCTGGAGCAAGATTCACAAGATTAGAGATGACATCATAGTTGTCAATGTTAAGGATAAATGTTTGACTCTTACCCTAAATTGTTGTATGAACACCTTTTATGACATATTGCATGCCTTTACCCCAAAGGTTGACTGGGCTTCTTTGGTTTGAAATCATATTAATATCCCCACAAAAATTCTTTTACTTGGTGGCTCTTTGCTAAGAACGGGCTTGCAACTACGGATAGGCTCATCCGCATGTGTATTACCCCGGATTCAATGTGTTGGTATTGTGATGATCCTAAATCCAGAGATTACCTATTTTTTCCTTGCCCATTCTCATCTGACGTTCTAACAAGAATTCTCTCTTGTATGAAGGGCAATAAATCAATCAAGTATAAAGCTCGGGTTGCCACCCGTGCTTGCTGCATTTATCATATCTGGTTTGCTCGAAATAATTGGATTTTTTTTATCAATCTATGTCCCTATCCTCTTATGATTTGAAAGCTATAATTCCTAAGTTTTTAAAGAAGTCTTGTCCTGATTTTGGTTATGTAAATAGCAAACTTTAATTTCGCTCTTTAGGTAGTAAGTCTATTTACCATTTTGCAATATATGTTACCCTTTTCAAAAAGGAAAAACTTATAAAAAAAAGATGATATATAAACACTACTAATCATCATCTATAAATGGGGGCACAAGAAAATTATAGTAGAACAATGACCACACTATTATAATTAAAAAATGGCTAAGAGCTGACTTAGGGGCAAACTACTAATTAGTAGAAGGGTGGTTATTGAACTCTACCTCGGGGTGCGCTGCGATAGAGTCTCGACCCTACCTCGGCGGTTATTGAACCGCTGCAGTAGGTTACCTATGGTAGCGGTTCCTAGCTAGCAACCGCTGTCATAGGTGGGTTTCAGGACAAAACAAAAAACAAACCTATTGCAGCGGTTTTTAGCTAGGAACCGCTGCCATAGGTGGGTTTCAGGACAAAACAAAAAACAAACCTATTGCAGCAGTTGTTAGCCAGGAACCGCTGGAACCGCTGCCATAGGTATTTTTCTTTTTTTAAAAAAATTAGCTGCTTCGTCTTCTACCTCGCGTAGCAGCTCCTCCAGTTCACGATCAAGTTCTCTTCTCATATGGCACAAAACGTGTTCCTTGTTCGCCAGATCAAGTTGCAAAATTACCGTGAGTATATAGTGGAAGAGGCGTACAACATCTTCCTTGTTCACCAAACCTATTGCAAAATTACCGTGAGAAGAGAATACAGAGACGGAACCCTTGTTCCTTGTTCACCAATCAGAGTTGCAAAATTACAGTGAAAGAGGCGCATATATGAGAAGAGAAAGAGGCGCACAACATATATGTTTTTGTTCGCTAGTTTGGGTTGCAAAATTGCCGCATGAGAATATATAATGGAGGCGCAAAGCATTTGTCACCAATTAGGGTTGCAAAATTACCGAAGTAAAGATAAGTTCGAGCATATTACCATGGGGGAAGAGAAGAAGAGAATCAATGAGTGAAAGGAAGAAGAGAGCGTTGAGCATGCGTACCTTGTTTGCCATTGACCGTGAGTGAAGAGAAGAAGAGAACACAGAGCGTTTTCTTGTTCGCCAGGAGAAGAGAGCGCAAAGCATTGCTAGTAAAATTAATGTGAGTTATCAGAGGAGAAACTTTTATATTAAAACTAAAAGTCTATTGTAGCGGTTCCTAGTAACAACCGCTGCAATAGGCTTAAAAAACTAGGAAAGTGAAAAAATTTAAACGAATAACCGAGAAAAATTAGTCTACAACAACGGTTGTTATAGGAACCGCTGCGATATATCGCTAATTTTTTTTTTAAAAAAAATAGACCTACCTACCACAGCGGTTCCTAACTAACAACCGCTGCTGTAGGTGATGCAAAAATTTTAAAACGTCATATTTCAGCGGTTCCTCTTACAACCGCTACAATAAGGGCGCCTGTACAGGTGAAAACGTATTATCAGCAAGTGTACTGGTCGGTCGTAGCAAGTTTTCCTAGAAAGTATTCCCTAGGTTATCGAACCAAGGAGGCAGAGTCTAGTTTAATCTCTACCCTAATCTAACTAATAAACTGAAGGAGAATTAACAATAATAAAATTGGGGGTTTGATTGCAGAAATTAAATAAACTAAAATAAAAATAAAAACAATTAAAAGTGTTTCTCTAACAAATCTAAAAGGGTGAATCCTGGTTTACTATTTCTTCCTAGTTTATCAATTTCCTTTCTGAATGTTTTCTAAATTCTAGATTGCAACCTCAGATCTAAATTAATCTAAAACCGGTCCCCCGCAAGATAGATTCTTACTAGCAATTCCCAAATCCTAACTCTCGTTATGAATTTACAAATCAACTAGTAGCATTAACGATTCATCTTGTTTCTAGTCAACAAATTCCAAGGAATTGTCATCTGTAGTTTCACTGGTAATATTCCTATGGTCTAATGAACGCCGCAGTTCTCACTTGTAAGCAATTCATACCAAATAAACTCAAGCAATAATTAATCACACGAAAATTCAATAAATAACTAGGAACAAAACTACAATCAGTATAGAATTTATATTTAACAACTCGGGAAGCAAAATAATAAACTAGTTGTCCATAGTAAACCAGTATTCTAACAACTACTCAGACATCGGAGACAAAGAAATAATAACAATAATAAAGAGGTTAGAAAACATCATCTAATTATAGAACGATGACGAATCCGGTCTTTGCCTTCTGCTCCGGTCTGTTAAAACTGTCTCCTGCATCTCTATCTGTTTTCTGTCTGGAACGGCTCTGTATGCGACTAAGGTTTACGATTTTTGAATGTGAATCTCTTTTCCGTCTTCTTCTTATGTCAAATACTCCCTCCGTCCTGAATTGACCGTCCTGTTTACTATTTGGATATGTCATTTGACTTTAATTTTTAACATATAAGATAAATCAATTTTAAAAATTTAAGTTTTGCATATGATTCCTTACATGATAAACTATATGTACAAAATTTAGTTTTATAAAAATTTTTTTTTATGTTTATATTGAAGTGGAAAAACGTACCATAAAACAAACAGGACGGTCAATTCAGGACGGAGGGAGTATATAAGAACCAGCTCCACGTAGGCTCTGCTCCTATGTTCTATTTCAATATTAATTCCAAACGATCATTATCACCTGATTAGTGGCCCAAGGACAACTCCAATTTACGTTCCTTATACATGCATGCGGCCCATTACTTTAATATTCATGTCTGCGCCTCTGATTCATGCAGATTGACATCCGTATGCATGCGCTGTCTCACGTCCAAGATTAGAGGAAGTCCAATATTGCAGCCGTTTTTCATGAGACTGCTGCCGCCTCTGTATGGTCGGCCCACGTCAAAATTCAGATGGACTAGAGTTGTTGTCGGCCCAGAAGTCTGCAGCTCGCCCAACATTTCTCTCTATGTGTGCATGCGGCCCATGCATAAGCGACCAGCTCTGAAGTTGTCGGTCCAGCAGTTGACAAGTCCTGCTCATCTCGTTCGAATTCTCCAGCCATTGCCAATTTGTCGGCCCAGTGTCTGCGGCTCTGTTTTGTTGGCCCAGAGCCATGTACCGCTCCCGTCAATTCCGTCTCTGCTGGAAGTTGATCGGCCCATGTACAGCGCTTATACTCACGTGCATGGCCCAGCGAATTGAATCAGTCTGGTCCGGGTTTGTAAACCAGGAAACAAACCTGAACCACTCCCAAAATAAGGCAATAAGTTGCGTTGTAATGTGGTCCGGGTCTATAAACCAGTACATAAATCCGGACCATGCTATAAATTAAGTAGAATCCATTTTTGCTTCTGTTTGGTCTCAGTTTGATCGTGAATCTTTTGACATATGTTTTTAGACCTTTTCTTCAGCGTTTTTAACCTATTTTAGCATAAAACCACATGTGAGGAATAATCTAAATATTTAACATAATTAAGCATATAAGTAAGGAATTTATCATATAAACCAATAAATTTTAATTACATTAAGTATAGAAATATAGATAAATTCCGCACTTATCAGCGCCGCAGTAGGCCCTTTTTGTACTAGTGGTTGCACAAACTAATGTGGTTGGTGATACTCCCAAACCAAGTGCAAAGGGTGTGCCAAGTCCTACGAGAGAACTTGCAAGAAAAGAATAGATGGTCACTAATCTTTTGATCATTCTCATAGTCAACATCTTTTATCAAGGGCAATGCTTCAAGTTTGGACCATATCCACAATTTTAATACACCGTTTAAGGGTGATGATTCATATAAATGAATTTAGTTTTAGGGACCGTCAATGATCCTCCACGAATATTAAACCAATGGAAATAGTGAGGGGTAGGTGACATCATTATAAAACTAACACGAGGGGTGATCATAATCGGAGAAAAGAAGAAATGGTATCAGGAATAGAGTTGCATGTCTAGATCAACCGGTCCTGGGCGTATAGGATAGATTTTCAAGCTATGTCAGCATAGAATTGTGTTTGACTAATATATGAGGTTAAAAGTGCAAAACTGGAATAATTTATTTAAACTTATGTTAAAATGTTTATCAACCCATTTACCCATAATTAATATTAGTAGAAATAAGTGAAACAGTAGGACCGAGATAAAATGCTAACTTTGTTTAACCTTAGTTAACGCCTCATTTTCTTTACTAAACACAATACTAAATATTTAGAAAGTAAAATGGTCTTGGTCAATTACTAATTACCTAACAAACCATAACAACTTTCACTATGGGTGATCTATGCCCCAAATTCATATCCCCTGGGATGTCCGACGAAGCAATGTGTTGTGCATTGTGTACCACTTCTTCTTTTTTGTTTTCTTTCTTTTGAGATAATTACATCCCATACTCACGATGTTTGGTGAAATTACTTCCCCACCAACATGTTTTTAGAAATTACTTTCTTTACCGAACATCGTTTTATGTGGGACATCTTTCGTTCAAATTGGTTTTCTCTTATTTTTGTTCAATTTAGGATATGCTTAAACGTTGTCTAAAGTTCGTGAAACTTTACATGAACCATGTTAGAGTTTTATATTTCAAACATTTACCAAATCCCAAGTTTTGTATGCTCACATGTGACATGCGAGACTCAATGAAAGCATGTTCAGAGTAAATTTTAACATTGTCCGTGTAAAGGTTCATCAACTTCAAACAACGTTTAAGCCTCTTCTAAATTGATTAAAATTTAGAGAAAATCAACTTGCGCCAAAAACCATAAAAAAACTTAATTTGAACGTGTTTGCATTGGGTCACACAAGCGCATGTGAGCTTACAAAACTTGGGATTTGACATAGTTATCAAAAAATAACACTTTAACATCTTTCATATAATGTTTCATCAACTTCTGACATCGTTTAATCATCTCCTAAACTGAATGAAAATTAAAGAAAACCAATTTGAATAGGATGTGCCAAAGGTAAATTGGTGAAAATGTCATAGGTGTGGAAGATAATTTCTGAAACACATAGGGGCGGGATATAATTTCATAAAATGTCATGAACGGGGATGTAATTTTTTTTGAAGAGCTTGAAATTTGTCATTGTGAGCTGCACTTTCTTTTTCTCGTGTAATGCTTTGAACCACCTTTCATCCTTCATTCATCCTTGATCGTAGACCGACCCATTTAGGTCAGGCCCAAACACCTCATTCCAAGAAGAACTACTTCTGGTTTAATCTTGTGAGCTCATTTGTATACTATTGGGCCGGACAGTATCGAATTCATAAGACTCGGTACGAATCTTGATTTTTAGTGTTTCGTTCATCCAGAACATTCCAGCGAATTCTCACATCACTTGCGGTCTTCCGACGAGTCACCTGTCTTCCCAAATCACGCGTAGCCTAACAAGAATTTTGATCTTTTGATACGAATCCCTTGTATTCTCAATTCCTTCAGGTCACTTCCTGGCCATTCAAGTACAGAAACAAACACAGAGAATTACTTTTGAGTTTCCTGTGGGCTATAGAGAGAAGGGGGAGGGTTTTGAAAGTAAGGATTCATGAATCGCGAGCATGAAGGGGGAGATGGAGGCGGAGGTGGAGGAGGAAAAAAAGTTCACTAGATCGGTGACGAAAAACAGTGAAGGGAGTAGGTTCACATCTGTGGATATCTCCCGGAGCTTAGCGGCAGAGACTGTGATTGCGGGTAGCCGTGCTCGTCAAGTTTTCGATTCCCACATCATCCATAGATGCGTGAAAGGATGTCTGAGGTTGCGGTTTCGCTGTGGCGTTTTCAGGTTGATTTCTTCCATTTTTCATCAAGTTTTCTTAGCCTGACTTCATACATTTCTTAATGCTTTGATCTGATGGGTTGATTGATGTTAAGGTTCCGCGTTGAACAAAATTCGGAGGACAGTGTTCAATCTGCTTAGATAGCTTTAATTTGAGAAAGGCTGTGTAATTTGTTCTACTATTCGTAGTCAGCGATTTTCAATCATGTTGGGTTGTTCCCGTGAATAACCCCCTACCTGTTCTAGTTCTACCAAAACTTTGACAAGCTAATTTTGCTCAAGACCGCCACATTTAAAAGAAAAACTGACATAGAATTGCAGCGGCTAAAACCTGGAGTTGCCAATTCTAGTAGGCTGGAAAACTGATGTATGCCTTTGTCTTAACATCTTGAGGAAATGGAAGCTATGCTCGGTGAGGGGAAAATGATCCTGATTGTGCTTTTATAGGTGAAGATCCCCAATAGTATACCATATTTTAGGTATTGGTAAAGTCGAATCCACTCGAACTGAGACAATCAATGCAAAATGATAGATTTAATCTTTCATTTACACTTAATCTGCACCCTTCTTTTCACCCATGATTGCGCCTGGTAAGTAAACTATTCAAGGGGGAGAGATTTCATGGTTGGAAGAGGGTAATGACTATTGCTACTATAGCACTGAATAAAAAGGGGGTGTATGCTGATTACAGCTCGTATGAGTATGAACCATGGATTAGATGCAGTAACATGGCAGGCTCCTTTACAGCCTACTTTTGCAAATGATATCTAGATGAAACTAAGTAACAGATATGAGGAGGTCAAGAGAGTCAAATTATTATCTACACAAGGAGGTTTGTGCCTTGGAACAATGCTAAAGGAATGTTGACTTATTATACATGTTCTAAAGGAATATGTGATGAACTTGCCTCATGGTATAATTTTAGCAAAAATGTCATCGTTGGAAAAAATTACTAGTGGTAGTTTTTTCCAGAAAATTATGCGGATGTATCAAACGTTGGCAAAGAAGTAGCCTTGAAGTGGGGTGGTTTTTGAAAAACGAGTAAAAACTGTCTTGAGCTGAGACGGTTTATGGGTAATTTGTCTAGAAACCGTCCTGGACTGAGGCGGCCGCTTCCGGATGTCAACCAGATACCGCCCTACAGCAGGGCGACTTCTTTGCCAATTTCCCCATCTTATCCGAAATCTTGAAATCCAATCCTGATCGTCGGATTACTAAGATTTTCGAGATTTTTTCAGCTAATCTTATTTGTTTCATGGCTCAGAAACTGTCCAACTGTGGAAAATTCCTATAACATCTGGCCATTCTTCCACACCCTATTCTACAAATTCTCTTAATCTTCTTCCTTAATTCTATCCCCTCATCCGAATCTGATTAAGTAAGTTGCCCTATTTTTTTCTTTTTTTTTATGTATTGTTTATCTATTTTATTTTTTGTTTAATTAGTTCTTCAACTACTAATTCGTTCTTCCAATTTTGTTTAGTTTATTTTAATGCCTCTCAAAATAGTGTATGGTTACTTAAAATTAATGTAATAATGTTGTTCTAGTTTTACATTAGTTTTATAATACTCAGATTAACGTTTTTTTAATTAAATTCAGATTTAATTATTCCATTTGATTTGTAAATTGTAAATCTATTAATTTGGCGTCTAATTACCTTAAATTAATGTGAAAATGATGGTAACTTATACTATAAATTTTGAGACGTTTAGATTAGTATGTTATTCTTAATTGAATTCGTAATTAATTATTCTATTTAATTTATAATTTGTAGATATACCAATTTGTTGTCTAGTTAACTTAAAATAATAGAAAAGTTGGTAATGTTTAAAATTAATTTTATAGCATTTAGATTGTTGTGTTATTTTTAATTAAATTCGTAATTAATCATTCCATTTAATTTATAAATATTGTAGATCTACTAATTTGCTGTCAAATTAATGTAGAAATGTTGGTAAATTATAATATAAATTTTGTGGCATTTAGATTATTGTGTAATTAGTGTTAAATTCATAATTAATTATTTTATTTCATCTATGAATTGTAGATTGATGACTATTTACATTATTTTAATGTAGAAATGATGATAATGTTTTAAATTAATTTTGTGGCATTTAGATTGTTGTTTAATTAGTGTTAAACAAATTGCAGGTTTACTAATTTGGTGTCTAATTATTGTAGAAATGTTAATAATATTTAAAATTAATTTCATAGCATTTAGATTGTTGTTTAATTTGTGTTAAATTCGTAATTAATTTCTTTATAATTTATAAATTGAAGATCTATTAATTTGGTGTCTAATTACCTTAAATAATGTAGAAATGTTGGTGTCTCATTACCATAACTTAATGTAGAAATGTTGGTAATGTGTAAAATTAATTTTTTAGCATTTAGATATTTTGTATAATTAGTGTTAAATTTGTACTTAATTGTCTCATTTAATTAATAAATTGTAGAGTTACTAATTTGGTGTTTAATTACCGTAAAATAATATAGAAATGTGGGTAATGTTTAATATTGATTTTGTGGCATTTAGATTTTGTTTAATTAGAGTTAAATTCATAATTATTTATTTATTTAATGTATAAGTTCTGGATGTACTAATTTGGTGTAAATTTTGTTATATAAATTTTGTCAAAAGTAGATTGTTGTGTGATTAGTTTTAAATTTGTAATTAATTTTCTATTTAATTCATAAATTGTAGATCTATCAGTTTGTTGTTAATTATCTTAAAATAATGTAGAAATATTTTTATATTATAATATTAGTTTTGTGGCATTTAAATTGTTGTTTAATTAGTCTAAATTTGTAATTAATTATTTAATTATAAATTATAGATCTACTAATTTGGTGCAAATTTTGTTATATTATAATATAAGTTTTGTGACAATTAGATTGTTGTGTAATTAGTTTTAAATTTGTAATTAATTATTCATTTTAATTTATAAATTGTAGATCTATCAATTTGTTGTTAATTATTTTTTGAATAATGTAGAAATATTGTTATATTAGAATATAAATTTTGTGGCATTTAAATTATTGTTTAATTAGTGCTAAATTTGTAGTTAATTGCTTAATTTTAAAATTGTAGATCTACTAATTTGGTGTTTTATAACCTAATAATGTAATTAATCTTTACAACTAATTTATAATTTGCCTGAACTATTCTACGTTAATTTGTTCAAAAAAATTAAAACGGTTTAAGGTATGAGTTCCTAATAAATAGGTCTTACAATATTAGTACTTATTCTATTGCTTATTTATTTGTTAATTTTGTAATTAAATATTGAAATTATTGTATACTTTGTAGATCATCTGGAATCTTCACCAACATAGCAAATGTTAGTTTGTGAACATATTTAACATTAACTTTAATGTGTTGTTAATTGCGCATAGAATTCTCAGTTTATAACTACAATTAGCTTTAAATTTCTAGATCATCCAAGTTATTGTCTAAATCCCTAAAACCTATGTAGACAATTTTTCATAGGTGTAAATTAATTTTGTGAAAGTTAGTAAATGATTAAATGCATTTTATTTTTGTAGTTAATTTTTTTTTGAAAATATATCTTGTGAATGCATTGTATGTTGGTGTCTAACTATTTAAAACAATGTATAAATGTGTTTTTTTAAACTTTGTTTTGTTACATTTAATTTTTTAAAGTGCATATTAAATTCATAATTAAACATGGTAGGAATGTTGTTAGAGGTTAAAATTAATTTTGTTAAATTTAATGTGTTGTAAATTGCATATTAAAATCAAAAGTGGTAAAATATTTTGTGTAAATTAATTTTGTGAAAGTTAGAAATCGATTAAATGTTTTGTAACTGTTAACTAAATGTTAGAATAAATGTATATTTGGCTTATCATCCAACTTAGTGTACGACTACATACAAACTATGCACAAAAATATTTTGATTGGTTTAAATTTTGTGTTAGTTTTTTTTAACTTTGTAATTTTTGTATCAATTACATGGGTGTACAACTACTTAAAAAATATGTCGACAATTACATCATTTTTTATAGTAATTTAACTAGGGTGAAACTTTCAAATTTGTATGAAATATTAAATTTTGAGTTGTCCATCTGTTATTACTTGTGAAGATTACCCATCAATTCCAGCGCCAAACTGCAGAAATTGGACTGATGAAACCGACAAGTTTAAGTATTAGTCCACTCACATCTCTGCAGTGTTTTTTCAGATGATCTGATCTGTAAATTGCAGTCAAACTTTACTACCTTTAACTTTATATTTATTGTCAAATTTTATGATAACATTAAATCATTTATTCGTGAAATCTAGTTAATAAGGAACAAAAAAAGCTCCATAAATGGGGATATTGAACCTCTTAGTATGCAGGATTTTTGGACTTGTATTTTTCAGAATCATTGCTGATAATTCGATCGCCAGCGCATTAGTTGAAAGGTGAAGACCTAAGACTCATACGTTTATGTTGTCATTTGGTGAGATAACTATTACTCTGGAGGATGTTCATCATTTATTTGGTATAAGAGTGGATGGGAATCCCATTGTTGCATGGATGAACCAGCTCGGGGCCGATCTGTGTCTTGAACCGCTTGGAAAAAACCAGAAGCTGATGATATAAGAGGTTACAAGATTTCATTGTACTGGTTGCACACGAAATTTGAGATTACTGACCAGGATCAGGATACGTTCCACAGGCGGCCAGCTTGGGTTTCATCGGCGGCACACACAAGCATGGATCATTATGATGATTGGTGGAGTGTTGGTACGATTGTACATATCTAGAGCTGCTGAGAGATTTTGATGAATGCGCTCAATATAGCCGGGGGTCCGCACTATTAGCACACACATATCGTAGTTTGTGCATTGTCATCCAGTTTGATTCCACACAACTCCATGGAATTGATTACATTGTGAGTGTATTCTAGATTTCCTACTTTCTTTCGAGTACCAAGAATTGACGTTCGATCGCAACCCATACTCGGTTACAGGTAAGTGTAAATAGTCACAATTAATATTTAATTTTATAAAATTATTTTACTTCTACGATGGTTTTTTATATTGAATTTTTGTATTCACTTACAGTAAGACAATCAAGCTATTCATATTACTTTGTTACGTGACGCTCGTACCGTCCTTACTTCGATTCTAGTGTTACCTATTAGTGGTGATGATGTAAGTAATTTTTCTTATAACTAAGAAATTAACTCCTTTTTACCTCTTTGACATCAAATTTTTTAATATTTTCGGAATGAAACTTTTCAGTGGGTCTGGTAACCATATGGTGATTCCCCACTTCATACAACCGTAATAGTTGTTCTGCTTATCCTGAACATCATTGAGGGGCATCAGCCTGATCGGATGATGAGACCATTTGGTGTGATGAGTCGATATCTGCATTTCCACTGGAATGTGACAATCTCCACAACTAAAGACGGACGGACTGGGTGGAGGTGAACTGAGCCATTGTTTTTGGTTGTGGAGCTTATCACAATCGAGTAGAAATGCAGGTATTTGATCACGTCCTAATTGTCTCATCACCTGATCAGGCTGATGTCCCTTAATGATGTTCAGGATAAACGGAACAACTTTTGTGGTTGTATGAAGTGGTGAATCACCATATGGTTAGCAGACTCAATAAGAAGTTTTATTCTGAAAATATTAAAAAGTTTAATTGTTAAGAGGTAAAAATGTGTTCATTTCTGAATTATAAAAAACAATTTATGTCAATCACTAGTGGGTATGACTGGAATCGAATCATGGACAACACGAGCGTCACGTAACTTAGTAATAGGAACACCTTGATTGTCCCACTGCAAGTGAATACATAAATGAATATAAAAAACCATCGTAGTAGTCAAATAAATTTATAAAATAAAATATTAATTGTGACTATTCGCACTTACTTGTAACTAGCGCTGGGCTGCCCATGGTAAGTTAACCGTCTTATTTGATTTACCACTTTTGGTTAATTGAGTTCATTTTTTAAAAAATTCAATTTCATTACCATTCAATTTAGACCGACTTTCCGTTTAATTTGGTTCTCTAAAATTCAATTCTATTTCCATTCTGTTTAGACTGGTTAATCTTTAGTTCGGTTCGGTTTTATCGGTTAGTAAAATTGTTGGGGTAAAATTGAAATTTAAGAAAACAATTAGGGTTAAATTCAAAATTTTGTGTTTCTGGTCAAAATTAGGCATTTGGTCAAATTTAGGTTTCGGTCAACTTAAAAATATGATTAGAAGTGTTAGAATTTACAGAAATATGTGAAAAATTAGAGGTTTGAAATTTTAGAGGGAAATTCAAAATTTAGGAAAATTGAGGTTTAAAAAAATAATGAAAAGTTTGAAATGTGGAATATAATGTGGGGTGAAATCAAAAATAAAATAAATATCATTGGATTCGACTGTAAAGAAATTCAAATTTGGCCGGGAGTTAGGGCAAAATTGGAAATAAAGGTAAAATCGGGTGTAATACCCACCATTTTATGAACCCTAGTTGGAACCCTAGATGCTAGGAGAGCACTAGAAACACTAATTTCTAGATAACACATGGTAAACCTTAATTTCTTAGGATTCTTGAAACTCCTGGAAATGACTGAAACCTTTAAGAACTGATATGGTTACTAACCCTAGGAGGTAGGGATGTCAATCTTGACACAAATCTGAAATCCGACCCGAAACTGACACGCTAAAACGTGGGTTTGGGTTGCAATTTTCAACCCGAACATATTTTTGGGTCGGGTTCGGGTTGGGTTGCTAAAAACCCGAGTTGGTTTTGGGTATGAGCTGCCGACCCGATTTCAACCTGCAACTTGAAAATATTTTTAAAAAAGAAAATAAAATATATATTCTTATAGTTATGCGACATAACTCTTAATATATCAATCATGTAACCATTTATGTTTAATGGTCTTATATGTTATGTTATATTGTCTTTGTGCTTTTGTGTAGAATTTGTATTGATAGTACAATATTTCTAATTTTGGGTTGATTTCGGGTCGATTTCAGGTTGATTTTGGGTCGAATTCGGGTCATTTTCGGGTTGATTTAAGGTTTCGAGTCAGTTTCGGGTTGATTTCGGGTCACCAGGTCGGTTTCGGGTTGACATAACATAATCCGATTTGGGTTCGGGTCAGTTTTGGGTTGAGGTGAAACATGAGCAGGTCGGGTTCGGGTTGAAGTCAACCCGACCTAAAACCTGAAATTGACAACCCTACTAGGAGGTGTGTTTGAGACTTTTGAGGGTGTTTAGAAGGAAAAGACAACCAAATACTTCCTTCTACAATGTAGGACAATCTAGTTATATTTTGAGTATTTAGTGATTCTGGGCAAACAGAGCCTTAAGAGAGCTACAAGAATAGCATAGAAAATTCCTTTCACATGATTACCCATACTTGCATTGATCTACTTACATATCTAGTCATAATGCCTTAAGATAATTCCAAGCCAAACAAGGCATGGGGGGGGGGGCATTTTGGATAAGGCTTATCCACTCCCTTAATCATGCTATTTTGTCTTATTCTCATTAATGTTGTAGCCACGTGTCCTCCTTTATTTAATGTGGCCGGTCCTATGTGTATGGTTAGGATTAGATCTATCCAAGTGTCTTTAATCTAAGGGGGTTATAAGGGATAACTCTTATCTAGAATGATTACACTAAATTAATGAAAAACAAATTAAAGCCATTTTTGGCATTAAATTCGACCAAGGCAAGGGAGAAGGGTAGCTGTCACTCTTTCTTCTTTCTTTACTCATTCACACCATTAGAAAACTCAAGGAAGGCAAGGGAAGTCGTGGGCACACATTAAGGAAGGAAGAAACAAGGCAAAACTAGCAAATTCAAGGTAAAATCAAGATTTAAAAGAAGGAAATTGTGCTAGGGTCTTGGGTGAATCTTTTGGTGAATAAATTGACTTCAATCAGTTGGGAATCAAGTATAAAAATACTCAAAATGGTAAGAAGAACTCAAGTAACATCTATGCACACTCAATCTTTCCTTAAATAATGTTTTTCGCCTTAATTTCTTGAGATTAGTTCACGATGAACCCTAGCTGATTTTGAACTGAAATTTTGACAGTATTCTTAGCTTGATACTACCGTGATACTCTGATAAAATTAGGTCAAAACTCCTTAGGAAAGTAGGGTAAACTTTAGGTAAGTTAAAGAGGGGAAAATGTGTTCTAAGCTCTCTAGGGTAATTTTGATGGGAATATGATGGAATTGGTGAGTTATGCTGACTACTTGAACTTATATCAAGTGATTTTAGGTGGTAGGAGCTCGTGGCTAGGCAGAAAAATGTTAGGTAAAGGTTGTAGAGGAGAAAATGAGTTTTAAGACTTGTAACTTGGTTAGGTAGGTTCCCGAAATCATTTGGATTTGCAATTTTGACATGGATTTTGGTTCTAAGTTTGTAGCTTATTTTCGAAATATCAAGAGAAATTACTTTTGGGAGGGTGGTCAAACTCTAGTAAACTTATAAGACCTAAAAATGAACTTTGAAGCTTTCTTAGGTGGTTGTGAGTGTTGGTTGTTGATTATAATTGATTCTATGGTCTTTGTAGTCTAGAAATGACTCATGTATGAAGTTTTAGGTGGTGAATATGTTGGGAAAGTAATTGGTGGCTTGGTGAAGCAAAAATGGGCTTAAAGATACTTAATGTTTGAATTTGAGTTTATGTGTGACTTATAAGAGGTTGCTGGGTATTATTAACTTTATTTAGTTGTTGGTAAATATTATTGAGAAGGTTTGGCCAGTGGGTTGAAGTGCTTTTAAGCTTAACCTAATTGTTGTGTTGTTTGTGCATTATGGATTCTTTTGTCCTATACTTGAATTAAAGTTGTTTTGGTTGATGCTTCTTGCACGAATGGTGGTGGATTTGGTTGTATATTAGGCTATGGTTAGCCATGTTATTCAAGTCACTTTGGGCTAAATCTTATTGATTTATCGATCTGGTTCTTTACACATCCGTCCAACGAAAAGAAGTGACCCATAGTCTACTCCAAGTGTTCCGGTTAACCTTAGGGGGTGTGCCCACTTAAGGATTATGAGGTGAGGTGGTGGTGGTGGAAATTTTATATTGAGATTATACTTTATTATTTGGTTTGCAACGTCAT
Organism: Limonium bicolor; assembly: GCA_023374045.1. Lineage (NCBI taxonomy): Eukaryota > Viridiplantae > Streptophyta > Magnoliopsida > Caryophyllales > Plumbaginaceae > Limonium > Limonium bicolor. The sequence continues at coordinate 13,221,142 of CM041779.1, read as the reverse complement.
GTGACTTACAAGTATGGCATTTAATGCAAAGAAGGTAGATTGGGTGTGATGTACTTTTACTGATTATACTCCCTTGTGTGATAACTGTTGTCTGAGTATATAAACTTGACTCAATGAGTTTTTAAGAGAAAATGAATTTTAAAGGGTGTGGTATTTGTTACTCAGTTTTGCTAATTTTGTTTGCAACCCCTTTGTGTGTATGTATGTATTTATGGTTGCAGGATGATTTATTCGGTGAGATTATGTGGTACGAGGATACCACGTATGATATACTTTATGTATTCATGTATTATACTCAAAGTAAGGAGTTGATGTCTGGGGTAGCTAGAATTACTTATAAAGAATGGATCCAGATGGTTCAAGGTTATAGAAACACGAAGTTTGGGGGTAATCAGACTACAACTCACTTAGCTGATAGTTTCGTAGAATACACTGGAGAAAACTAGAGAAGGAGGATGTGATGTAACCCTTTTTGATACCCCTTTTACATTTTGGTTGTAAGATAGGAACTTAGAGCTAACATAGAGGTTAGCAGGGAAAGGGGTTTGGATTGTAAGGTGTATGTAAGGAAACTTGGTATTAGAAACTTTTGTTGGGATAAGTGGAGGTAGGTTTAGCCTTAGCATCTGTAGTAGGTGGTAGATGTGGCGGTAACTTCCGGTTGTACTTTATTAACTTCCGCTGTGAAATATAAATGTAAGTAAGTTTGTTTCGTTTAAAAAAATGGTGGTTATAGATTCTGGGTTAAACCGGGGTGTTACAGTTTGGTATCAGAGCAATAGGTTTAGTAAGAGGGAGATTAGTTCTACTAAGAAGGTTAGGTGACTTAGAACACCCCGGTTTAACCCAAAATCTATAACCACCATTTTTTTAAATGAAACAAACTTACTTGCATTTATATTTCACAACGGAAGTAAATAAAGTACAACCGGGAGTTACAGCCACATCTGCCCCCTGCTACAGATGCTAAGGCTAAACCTACCACCACTTCTCCCAACAAAAGTTTATAATACCAAGTTTCCTTACATACACCTTACAATCCAAACCCCTTTCCCTGCTAACCTCTATGTTAGCTCTAAGTTCCTATCTTACTGTAACACCCCTAATCCTAATCCTGTAATAATGTCGCAAGTCGTAGCATAAGCAGAATATAATTCGCAGCGGAAAATAAAACTAACTAACGTTGGTGTTACACGCCGTTACCCACCCATGTGAGTAACAAGGCAACCTTAATCCATCCATCAACTTCAACTCCTCACCGCCGTGATGACGAGATACTGAGTACTCTTAAACTTACAATCCAAAACCACACTAAGCAACTAAATCAAATACAACAAACTCCATAATACAATACATAACAAAACTAAAGGTGTTTATTGAAAACACATCAGCTACCTTGTATCCCGCACTCCGGCTTGTGTCTTCAATCAATAACCTGAAATGTTTTGCCCATTGAAGGGCTCAGCAAACGATATGCTGGTATGCTAAATGTAGTCCTAAATCATTTGGATTCCTTATGTCGTTTAGCCATCTTGTTATTAGATTCATTACATGCTATGCCGGTTTACAATAATAATAATAACTGTAAATGTTAAGATAAACACATTATAGTTCACCAAACAATGTCACCACATAATAGTAAGTAACAACCAAATAATCAATAACCAATAATCAATAACAGTAACCAAACAAATACGCGTATTAATTAACTCTACTTAAGTTGGCCACATGGCCCTTATCCTTTTTAACCAATCACTTAAACCTTCAATTAATTTCCACCTCAGGCGTCATGTTAGGACAACCCTTAATAACTTAATAATGGACAGTAGTCCCCTGGGTTCCAAAGGAACCATTGCCAGCTGACCTTATGGCCCTGGATAATTTATTTGCCTTAAAGGCGACCAATTCGGTCAAAACCTGCGCACCAACAGTAGTGCCCTCTACCATCATCGAATGTGGATAATGGATTCCCTTGAGTGACTCTAGATGGTAGTCCCTCGTAGTGATCACGATGCGCAACCAGATAGTCGAAACTAGCTGGATTCCTCTCTTTATAAGTTAGCCCTTTAGTCAGTGATACAATATCCAATCCTTGAGTTAAGACTATAACAGTTGACCATCAGTTAGGTTCTCGTAATACCTAAAGGTCACCTAGTATTGTTTGAGTTTAGATGTATAAACTTCCAGTCATAAGACGTTCGCGCAAAATAAAACACAATGATGTCGAGCAATACAGTATATCAGATAATATACATAAATCACAGATATCGCTCTTAACAATTAAACACACAACGTCTGGACCTCAGGAAAATCCTTAGGACATTCAGACCACACAATTAACATACCGTTCACCGTGTAAATTGCTAGCTTGACAGTACTCGCTTAGTGGTTTCTCCCCGTAACGCTGTTTATATGTACAAGTAATACCGGGTAACGTTAATACAACTAACGCTAACTATTACAGTACTGTTGATAAGAACTAATACTCGTAGTATACTAACCCCGTATGTTCTTTATTTTCCCATGTTATTTTACAGTGGTTCGAGGCAGTTTAACAGTCCGTTATTTTATGTAGTAACTACATGTGATAATGAATTTCTACCTTATAATATATTTCTATTTCTTTAATTACATACTCGTAATAGCTTCCACTTATTCTTTATATTATACAATTTGGTTATTTCTATTATAACCACAATTATTTTATAAACTTTACATTATATCCCAAAATACATTGTATTTCTTAGTTTTAATTCCTTACTTTATTAAATTACAAAACCAACCTTATAAATTCGGTAATTATATATTGCACCCATTAACTTTTGTAAATTACTTAATTATCCATATAACTTACGGTAATTACAACTTAAATATACTAACTTTTATACATTACTTAAATGACCACATTAATCTCGGTTTTAACATATAGTTCTCCTATAATTACAATTTAACCCCCAAACTTTATATAAGTTACATATTAATTCATAAACTATAGTTTTAACATTTAATTTCCTTAAATAACCAAGTGAACACCTATATTCCTAATAATTTGCATTCGCCCCTATTTATTTTTCTAATTTACATATAACCTTTTATAAATTACATATTCACCCCAAAACTTTAATAAAAATATATCATAAATCATTTTAACCCAAAGTTTTTGGTCAACACTTTGACCAAAGCCTAATTTCATAATTAATACTTTAATATACCCAGAAAATCATATATATCTCGGTTTTACTCTAAACTTTCCATAAATTACAAAATAGCCCCAAAACTTTATAAAATGTTATTTTAACACTTAAACACTTATTTAAATTCACCAAAATTCATAATATTAATTCCTACCTTATATTATATCATAACTATACCAAACAAGCCTTTAAACTCTCGGCAATTACAATTAGTACTCTAAACTTTCCAAAATTTACATTTTAGCCACATAACTTATTAAACTAGCCATTTAAATATTTGTAGCTATTTTTAATATTCCCAAAATTTATAATATAAGCTAATACACTTAGATACTTCAAAAATCACCAAATGAAATACTTTGTTCTCGGCTGTAACACTATTTTACCACATGGTTTCTAAACTTGATTTATATCTTATAATATGTATATATAAATGTATATAAGCCATATAACACTTCTAAAAATTATGCTAATGACTTAGAATGATTATAAACTCAAAATAGAACATTTAGCTCTTAGATGTTTCGGCCTAAATATATATGTATCATAATTAAATTTTTGTGACACAAATTTTGACCTTAAGGTAATAATCCTACCTTGTATGTTATAAATTATTTTCTTGGTATTATAACCTATAGTTTTCGGCCTTAATATTACTAAGGGTTGTACATAAATTTGTACTAAAGTTTGAAGCTTAAATCAAACTTAAACTAAGTAGATTTAATTATAGAAACTTACTCCTTAAATCAAGATGATTCTTGTACTTGATTTCCTCTTGAATTCCAAGCTCTTCCAATGCTATTTTGATGAAGAATAGTCGGCCTCCATGTATAGGTTTAGGATATCCAAGTGTTAGACTTCTAACAAGGATTTATAAGTAAGATTTGTAATAGTTTACAAGAGTTTACCTTAGGTATTTATCAAGGAATTTTCGGTACACCTTGGGATGATTGGAGTTCCAAGTTTCCTTCATGAAATGATGAAGAGAACATAGGTTTAGAAGCTTATAATTTTCGGACATAGCTTAAGGTATTTAATAGGATTTTCAACATGAAATATACCTTAACTTTATTTTGTTGTTCCTTGTGTTGTTGTTGAATCAAGGTGACTCCTCGGAGAACTAAAGCTTGGCGAATTCTTGCTAGGTTGCTAGGATGATTCTTGCTTCAAGACTTGGTAGAATTAACTAGGAACATTACATAAAAATGGTGTTAGAACTTAAAACACCATTAATGAACCTTTAAAGTTCTAAAGGAGTAAATGAAATGAAGAAGAAAAGACAGAAGGAAGAGAGCCTTACCAAATTGGCTGAATGAGCAAGGAAGAATGGTTAATGCTCACGTAAGGAAATAAGGAAAGGCAAGGAAGAAATTTTTGACACAATAATGTCAAAGTTGTCTAGCTTTTCCTTTGTTTATTCATTTGATTCTTGGCTCCATAAACTGCCCATAATTCAAGCAACTTTCGCCTAAGACAAGGAAGAGAGGAAGACTTTGGTTGTCAATTGGAACAAGAGGACAAAGGCAAAGGTAGGTAGTTGTTTTGGTTGAATTTTCTAAGTTGAATACCATGCTAACTTGTCTTGTTTTCCCTTGTAGGTTTCGGCAAAGGAGCTGTAGGTAGGCAACTGATTTTTGTCAATTGAAGACATAAGAACATGCCTAGTTAGGTAGGTGTTTTATTTTGATTTTAATACAACAGTCAAACCTCCTTTTTCTTGCTTGATTTCGGCAGCCATATGCTAGGGAATGGGTAGATTAACTTGTTTATATTAGACATAGGAATATGCATAGTTAGGTAGATGTTTTATTTGAATAATATACAGCAATCAAACCCTCTTTCCCTTACTCATTTTCGGCAGCCTTAGGCATAGAGAGCAAGTTGATTTGTTTGTTTATTTATCATGTCTAAAATTAGATCTACTTTAGGTATTTTATTTCACGACTTTACAAAACTAATCTCTTCTTATTTTCTTGCAGGTTTTCGGTGGAGAGAGGCTACCAAGACTTAGATTCCTTTGTTATAATGTCACATGGTGTTGGAAGATGAGTCGCCATCCATAAGACATATTTTTTTGCTAAAATCATGCCAAAAACACCCAAAAAAATGGCCCCTTTCATGGTCATGTGGAGTTGATTTTTAACTTGGTTCTAGCCACACTATATTGTATTAAGACCATATTGCAACATGTTATAAGTCACAACATTTAATTGGTACATTTATACTAAGGTAAAAGATGAAAGTTTCTAAGGTAAAATGCTGATTTTATACTGCTTTTTGATCATAAAATCGGCCCTACTTGTGCTATGAGTTTATCACTGGCTTTGATTTATTTAGATAGTCAATTCATCCCCATTTAATATTCCCAACTCATGGCTCCTCAAAAACTTCAAGGTAATAGCGTAGAACGCGTTTTTATGACACCCGAAGGTGCGTTTTTATGCTTTAAGGATATTATGGAAAATAAGTAGTCGCTATGAGTTCCAAGTGTTTATAAACATTTTTTATAGTCAATAATGATATATTAAGGTGTTACATTGAGTTATATGGGGTTATATCAACTCATGACACAATTTCCGGGCTACCGGGACACTCCCGGGCAAAATAGGAGCGTTAAGAAATTCCCCCGAGCAATTTGTGTATTTTTGAAAAATTAGCTCAAGCATTCTCTTTATAATGGTGAATAATGATGATAGGAACTCTAAGAATGAATTATATAGGAGTTTGTGCCACCTCGGCACCTCTCCGGGGCATTCCCGGGGGTTTATGGGGCCCCCAACGGGAACCTCTGAGCACTTTGTATTTACCTGGGAATTTAGCGTGAGGACTTCATCTTATATGTTTAATAAAGTGTTATTGTGCATTTAGAATGAAGTGTAATGCTTTATTTCATCTTATAAGGTATTTCCGGGACTTTCGGGCCTTAAGGGAGGTGTGTTGACTCTCCCAGACATTTTGCATTTCTACTCTGTTCTAGCTGAGGACCTGTGTTTTAAAGGTCATATAATGATCCTTAGTTGCCTTGGTATGAGTTTTATAGTTTATATACCTTGGTTAGCTTAAGGTCCGGCTTAGCGCACGTTGTTGACCTTAAGGAGTTCCGGTGCGTTTTGAACACCTAAGTGTTTATATATTTTCTTAGGGTTTTATAATCCCCCAAATAATATATATTTCTCATTATTTAATTATTTAAAGGTTAGGGGTATTTCAGTCTACCCCCCTTAAAAGGACTTCGTCTCGAAGTCATAACTCTACTTATTCATCCTATGGAATCAAGTTCCTCATGTCTATTCCTGTATACTTATCATTCCTGGGTGTCAATACTATATTGATACCTCTACATTACACCATTCATTCAATTTTTCATGACAATCAATGTAATATAACATAAATATTCCGATAGATACTGTAAATTAAATAAGTACTTCCATAAACATCCAAGTGTTACATAGAACACAACAATAACCATCCAAGTGTTACATAGAACACATCAATAACCATTCAAGTGTCACATAGGACACATCAATAACCATTCAATCAATTGCACACATTACCAACAACCAAACACAAAACCAAAACCAGAATAGACTGCAAATATGCAAATCACATGCGGTGCTCTACCGCCCTTAAAAAGGGTTACACCCACGTACCCCCACAAGTATACACACACTAAAGAAAGAGTTCTAGATACTTGTCTCACATGGAGTCCTCTAACTCCCATGTTGCCTCTTCAATGTCGTGGTTTGACCACAGAACCTTGACCATCCTAATGGTCTTGTTCCTGGTCTCCCTGGTCTTGGAATCTAAAATGCGAACTGGGGTTTCCTCATATTTAAGCGTAGGATCTAGCTCGAGTGTCTCGAGCTCTAAGATATGTGATGGGTGAGGCACATACTGCTTTAGCTGAGAAATGTGAAACACATTGTGCACTCTCCCAAGCTCAACAGGTAAGTCTAATCTATAGGCTAATGTGCCCACTCGCTCCGTGATAAGGTACGGTCCTACATACTTCGCGCGAAGCTTGCCCTTCTGCCCAAATCTGAAAACTCTTTTCATCGGTGAAACTCTAAGGAAGACTCGATCGCCTACTGTGAACTCGAGGTCTCTCCTCTGGACATCAGCATATGACTTCTGTCTGTCCTGAGCTATCTTCATGTTCTTGCGTATTTGCACAATATCCTCTTTCATCTGGTCTAGGTACTCAGGCCCTAAGATAGTATTCTCACTGGCCTCGTCCCAACAAAGAGGTGTCCTGCATGGCCTGCCGTACAATGCCTGAAATGGTGGCATCTGAATGGATGCATGATAGCTGTTGTTGTACGCAAACTCGATCAGGTGTAGACGGTCTATCCAGCTTTCCTAGAAGTATAAGGCACAAGCTCTAAGCATGTCCTCTAATGTCTGTATGGTTCGTTCACTCTGACCGTCTATCTGTGGGTGGAAAGCGGTACTTAGCTTCAGCTTCATACCCAATGCCTCCTGAACTTGCTGCCAAAATCTGGAGAGAAATCTGGAATCTCTATCTGACACAATTGACTTAGGTACACCGTGGTGTCTAATGATCTCTTTCTGGAAGAGGTCTGCCAACTTGGGGACTTTCCAAGTGTCCTTGATAGGAATAAACCTTGCTACCTTTGCCAGTCTGTCGATGATGACCCATATCATGTTTGCACCTCCTCTAGTCGGTGGAAGACTGACCACGAAATCCATGGATATATCCACGAACTTCCAATATGGAATGGACATCGGCTGTACTAAACCGCCCGGTCTCCGGTGCTCAAACTTCACTTTCTGACACGTCATACATCTTGCCACAAACTCTGCAACATCCTTCTTCATACCACTCCACTAGAAATGTAATTTCAGATCCTTGTACATCTTGGATGACCCTGGATGTACTGATAAGGAAGAGCCATGAGCTTCCTGTAATATCTTTTCCTTCAAGTCGGGGCTAGACTCTGGTATGCACAAATAACCATTTAGTCTGATTAACCCGTCTTCACTAAGTACAAAGTCATACTTCTGTCTCTCAAAGATGCCGTCAGTTCACTACTGCCTGATAGTCTGCATGTACTGGTCATTATCCTGAGCACAACGTACCTCCTCAATAAGACTGCTATCATCTGTCATGGCAAATAAGGAATGAGCTCTACGGCTCAGGGCGTCAGCAACTACATTTGCCTTGCCCTCCTTGTACTTGAGGTCGATGTCGTAGTCCTTCAAAAACTCGACCCATCGTCTCTGTCTCATGTTTAGCTTCTTCTGAGTGAATAGATGCTGAAGGCTCTTATGATCTGAGTAGACTGTCACTGTAACTCCGTATAAGTAGTGGCGCCAGATCTTCAGTGCAAACACTACTGCTCCCAATTCTAAATCATGTGTCGGGTAGTTTTCTTCATGTTTCTTCAGCTGACGTGATGCATAAGCGACAACCTTGCCATGCTGCATGAGTACACTCCCTATCCCTGTGCCTGAGGCATCACAATAAACTTCAAACCCGTCGGTCCCCTCTGGAATGGTGAGTATGGGTGTCGAAGTCAGTAGATCCTTCAGTGTCTGAAAGGAACGCTCGCAATCCTCGGTCCATACAAATGGGATGTCCTTCTTCATCAGGCTCGTCATTGGTTTTGCCAGTTTGGAGAAGTCTTGGACAAACATGCGGTAGTCAGTTAATCCCAAGAAACTACAGATATCTATCACTGTCTTCGGTCTCGGCCAAGTCTTAACTGCCTCAATCTTCGCAGGGTCTACAGATATACCGCTGGCAGATATCACATGCCCTAGAAAAGCTACACTGTCTAACCAGAAATCACACTTCGAAAGTTTGGCATACAATTGGTTCTCTCTCATGGTCTGCAGAACTTGCCTCAGATGCACCTCGTGCTCGTCCTTAGTCTTAGAATAGACTAGAATGTCGTCAATAAACACAACCACTGATGAATCTAACTGCTCTCTGAACAATCGGTTCATAAGATCCATGAATATAGCTGGGGCGTTCGATAATCTAAATGGCATCACTGTGAACTCATAGTGCCCATAGCGCGTTCGAAAAGCTGTCTTCTCTATATCTCCGTCCGCTATCCGTATCTGATGGTATCCAGATCTAAGGTCAATCTTTGAGAAAATCGTAGCACCTCTTAATTGGTCGAACAGATCGTCAATCCGTGGTAACGGGTACTTATTCTTTACCGTGACTGCGTTAAGCTCCCTGTAGTCAATGCATAGTCGCATGCTACCATCCTTCTTTTTTACAAATAGTACTGGTGCTCCCCATGGTGATGCACTTGGTCTGATAAAACCTTTGTCAAGTAGATCTTCTAACTGAATCTTCAGCTCCTTCATCTCTGCTGGTGCCATTCTGTAGGGCGCCTTAGCAATAGGCCCCGTGCCTGGTATTAAATCGATGGAGAACTCAACATCTCGCTTGGGTGGCATCCCTGGTAGTTCTTCAGGAAATAGATCAGAGAAATCTGATACGACTGGTATGTCTGACTGTGTCTGCTCTTCCTGCCTCATGTCCTGGACATAGCACAAGTAGACTGGTTGTCCCTTCTTCATCTTCTTCATCAAGGTTATAGCAGATACTAGCTTGAAAGTCGGTTCTCTTGGAGTACTGCGATATGAAACCGTCTTGCCCTTCGGGCTCTTCAGTAGTAATCTATGTACTGCGCAATGCAGACGTCCCTTATACTTCTGTAGTCAATCCATGCCCATGATGATGTCAAAGCCCAAATTATCCAGCTCAATCAAATCCGCGTGAAAATCTTCATTCATGATTTTAATCTGAACTCCCGTGTGAAGTTTCGTGCACCTCACTCTCTCCTTCGTCAGTAGGGTGACTAGGAAATCTGAGAGAGGCTCGGGGGTTGTCTCTAACTTCCTTGCTAATGCAGAGGATATAAAGGAATGAGACACTCCTGAATCGAATAGTATCGATGCACTCACGCCGTTTACAGTGAAGGTTCCCATGATGACATTCCCCTTATCCTTGGCCTCGGTCTTGTTCAACACATTCAGAACGGCTCCCTCCTTAGACTCGTGGCCTGGGGTTAACAATTTGTAAGATAGTGAGGTTGGGGTGTATGTCTCAAAGGAATTAAAATGCCATTCATTAATCCAATGATTCTTACATACAATTTCCATAATTACATCAATATTGCCTAAACGTCAAATTCAACCGTCCTGGTTTCAGATGGGTAGTATTTACTAAGGTTGATGGGGCTGTATTCAACTTAATGCTCTTAATCCCATGGTACACTAATCTGGATTCTCCACCAAATATCAACACGTCTCCTGACTTCAAAATAATCTTGCTCGCCTTATCCATCCTCTTCTAATCACCGTATAGAAACTCAGCATCATCTCCAATGGAGAGTGATACAACTGGTATCCCTTGGGTAATTGACTCAGATGTCTCATCTCGGTCCTGGTGTAATCCAAGTTTTCCCCCTTTCTCATAGAAGTTCACAATGCAAACATCGGCTCTCATGTCTGGTATGTGGTTTGTCTCTAATTGTTGTGCAATCTTGATCGCTTCTGTCACCAAGGTTTGAAAAATATTGGGTATCCTAGGAACTCGTGCTCCATCTACTTTTATTACCTCTCCATACAACCTAGTTTGTGGATCCCAATTCTTACCCATACACATCATAAATAATTTAAGTTTTGACCCGCTCTCGTATTCTGGAGTGTAAAATCCTCCAAGTTCTATTCCCAAAGTTCTACATTCATTTACAATGGCTATTTGTTCATCTATGGTTTGGTATTGCTTGAGTAGGATCATGCCGGGTCGAAGTACTTGGCACTCTGCCTCTGGATATTCCCGACCTTCGCTCAAAGGCTCAGGTGATCTCGGTCTCATAGGTAAGGGGTAACAAATGTCGAAGTACCCTATTAGGTGAGAGGTTTCCTAAGTTAGGTCTCTCTAAATTTTGATCCGTAATAAACATATTCAAGTCTCATCGACTGATAACTGTAAACACACATTCATGCTTCATGCTTTTGGTTTAAGTTCTAGGCTTACCGGTATCGCGTTGAGTGCTAGTCTCAGCGCCCGAAGCTCCCACTGAGTACAGGGTGTTTCGGCCTGGTACAATCTCCTTTCCTTTCTGCTGTGCAGTTGCAGATGGCTGTCCCGCCGGACCTCTAGTGTAGGTGTTATTCTGTGGCACTTGGCCTCCTTGTGATCCACTTGCCTCTATAGCTGGGGTTCTTGAAGCATCTCTAGATCCCTTGTACACCCGACTCCCGGGATTGGAAAAGCACTCGTACTCCCTGTGACCTTCTTTCTTGCAATAACGACATTCAACCTTCTTGCCTGCGCAATCTACACCTGGGTGATCGTTTCCACAACGCTTACAGTAGTAGCGGCGCTAGGGTGGCTTAGTGCCTATTGTTTATACAACATGGTTTAGTAAGGGTACAACTAGTAAATATTTTGGTTAAGTAAGAGGTGGGTATCCTTACCCCTGGGTGGTGCAGATCTAAGTGGCTGAGCATTGATAGCTGGGCCGGTCAGACGAGGGACCTGCTCCTTCGCCTTCTGACCTTGGTAGTCTTTCCGCCCTTTCTTCCTATCGAAGAATTTCCTGCTGAAGGTTTTTAGGATTAGTGATCATTCCTAAGTATAGTTGATAATGACAACTCATTCTCGAATATAGGTTTCTTACTTTCCCTTCTTGTTGTAACTGCCAGAATTCGCTCCCCCATCCTCTCCTTCAGAATTCTTCCTTTTCTTTCCTTGGGTCTCCTCCCTGTTCTGCAGCATCAGCTCTGTTGCCGACGCGACGTCATAGCATTCTTGAATAGTGGTAAAACGTATGGCCCCCATGGAGCCCTAGATGCGATACTTCAATCCTTCTATAAACTTCTGAATTTTTACCGTGTCGAAGTAGTCGACCCCTGGTATGTAGTATAGTAGGCTGACAAACTTGGCATAATACTCATCAACTGTCAGGCTCCCTTGAATCAGTGTCTCGAACTCCTGTCTCTTTCTCTGCTTCAGGTGCTCGGGGTAGTACTTCTCCCGTAACACCTCCACGAATGTTGTCCAGTTAAAGTTTGGTGTGGCTCTATGGTGGTCTTCAACTGACCGCCACCATATGTCTGTTGCATCCTTCAAGTTGTATGCTGCAATGTCAACCTTCTGGTCTTCTGGAACTCTAACAGCCTTGAATGCCTTCTGGTGCTCCACAATAAATTTCTACAGCAAGGCGGGGTCCGGTTCCCCTAAATATGTCGGTACTCTAGCGTCAGCTACGCTCTTCAACCAGTTAGTCTCCCTGGGCTGTGGCGGGTGGGGTATGGCTCCCGCAAACTGAGTCCCTAGCTGTGTGGCGAAGGCTGCCATGGCCTCTGCTAGGCCTGGTATCTCTGGAACATCTGCTGGTGTCTCGCCACCGCGTCCACTGCTGCCTCCACGTGGTCTACCTCTTGTCGACATCTATAAGATAGTATACTATTATTTCTACTCGGTGTAGCACCGTCTTTACATTCACAATCATATATGTGCAAGAAAGTCTAAATACTAGCAATAAGATATCCTAAAAGTTTCCTTCTAAGTCACGAATCCTAACAGACGTTTCCCGTATCCCAAATTCCTATGCTCACTGTTCTTGACTCAGTATCTTCTCACCAGAGCGGAACTCCGCTCTGATACCACTTTTTGTAACACCCTTAATCCTAATCCTGTAATAATGTCGCAAGTCGTAGCATAAGCAGAATATAATTCACAGCGGAAAATAAAACTAACTAACGTTGGTGTTACACGTCGTTACCCACCCATGTGAGTAACAAGGCAACCTTAATCCATCCATCAACTTCAACTCCTCATCGCTGTGATGACGAGATACTAAGTACTCTTAAACTTACAATCCAAAACCAAACTGAGCTACTAAATCAAATACAACAAACTCCATAATACAGTACATAATAAAACTAAAGGTGTTTATTGAAAACACATCAGCTACCCTGTATCCCGCACTCCGGCTTGTGTCTTCAATCAATAACCTGAAATGTTTTGCCTATTGAAAGGCTCAACAAACAATATGCTGGTATGCTAAATGTAGTCCTAAATCATTTGGATTCCTTAAGTCGTTTAGCCATCTTGTTATTAGATTCATTACATGCTATGCCGGTTTACAATAATAATAATAACTGTAAATGTTAAGATAAACACTGTATAGTTCACCAAACAATGTCACCACATAATAGTAAGTAACAACCAAATAATCAATAACAGTAACCAAACAAATACGCGTATTAATTAACTCTACTTGTTAGTTGGCCACATGGCCCTTATCCTTTTTAACCAATCACTTAAACCTTCAATTAATTTCCACCTCAGGTGTCATGTTAGGACAACCCTTAATAACTTAATAATGGACAGTAGTCCCCTGGGTTCCAAAGGAACCGTTGCCAGCTGACCTTATGACCCTGAATAATTTATTTGCCTTAAAGGCGACCAATTCGGTCAAAACCTGTGCACCAACAGTAGTGCCCTCTGCCATCATCGAATGTGGATAATGGATTCCCTTGAGTGACTCTTGATGGTAGTCCCTCGTAGTGATCACGATGCGCAACCAGATAGTCGAAACTAGCTGGATTCCTCTCTTTATAAGTTAGCCCTTTAGTCAGTGATACAATATCCAATCCTTGAGTTAAGACTATAACAGTTGACCATCAGTTAGGTTCTCGTAATACCTAAAGGTCACCTAGTCTTGTTTGAGTTTAGATGTATAAACTTCCAGTCATAAGACGTTCGCGCAAAATAAAACGCAATGGTGTCGAGCAATACAGTATATCAGATAATATACATAAATCACAGATATCGCTCTTAACAATTAAACACACAACGTCTGGACCTCAGGAAAATCCTTAGGACATTCAGACCACACAATTAACATACCGTTCACCGTGTAAATTGCTAGCTTGACAGTACTCGCTTAGTGGTTTCTCCCCGTAACGTTGTTTATATGTACAAGCAATACCGGGTAACGTTAATACAAATAACGCTAACTATTACAGTACTGTTGATAGGAACTAATACTCGTAGTATACTAACCCCGTATGTTCTTTATTTTCCCATGTTATTTTACCGTGGTTCGAGGTAGTTTAACAGTCCATTATTTTATGTAGTAACTACATGTGATAATGAATTTCTACCTTATAATATATTTCTATTTCTTTAATTACATACTCGTAATTGTTTCCACTTATTCTTTATATTATACAATTTGGTTATTTCTATTATAACCACAATTATTTTATAAACTTTACATTATATCCCAAAATACATTATATTCCTTAGTTTTAATTCCTTACTTTATTAAATTACAAAACCAACCTTATAAATTCGGTAATTATATGTTGCACCCATTAACTTTTGTAAATTACTTAATTAACCATATAATTTTTGGTAATTACAACTTAAATATACTAACTTTTATACATTACTTAAATGACGACCACATTAATCTCGGTTTTAACATATAGTTCTCCTATAATTACAATTTAACCCCAAAACTTTATATAAGTTACATATTAATTCATAAACTATAGTTTTAACATTTAATTTCCTTAAATAACCAAGTGAACACCTATATTCCTAATAATTTGCATTCGCCCCTATTTATTTTTCAGATTTACATATAACCTTTTATAAATTACATATTCACCCCAAAACTTTAATAAACTTAATATTTTATGTCATAAATCATTTTAACCCAAAGTTTTTGGTCAACACTTTGACCAAAGCCTAATTTCATAATTAATACTTTAATATAACCAGAAAATCATATATATCTTGGTTTTACTCTAAACTTTCCATAAATTATGAAATAGCCCCAAAACTTTATAAAATGTTATTTTAACACTTAAACACTTATTTAAATTCACCGAAATTCATAATATTAATTCCTACCTTATATTATATCATAACTATACCAAATAAGCCTTTAAACTCTCGACAATTACAATTAGTACTCTAAACTTTCCAAAATTTACATTTTAGCCACATAATTTATTAAACTAGCCATTTAAATACTTGTAGCTATTTTTAATATTCCCAAAATTTATAATATAAGCTAATACACTTATATACTTCAAAAATCACCAAATGAAATACTTTGTTCTCAGCTGTAACACTATTTTACCATATGGTTTCTAAACTTGATTTATATCTTATAATATGTATATGTAAATGTATATAAGCCATATAACACTTCTAAAAATTATGCTAATGACTTATAATGATTATAAACTCAAAATAGAACATTTAGCTCTTAGATGTTTCGGCCTAAATATATATGTATCATAATTAAAATTTTGTGACATAAATTTAAACCTTAAGCTAATAATTCTACCTTGTATGTTATAAATTATTTTCTTGGTATTATAACCTATAGTTTTCGGCCTTTATATTACTAAGGGTTATACATAAATTTGTACTAAAGTTTGAAGCTTAAATCAAACTTAAACTTAGTAGATTTAATTATAGAAACTTACTCCTTAAATCAAGATTATTCTTGTACTTGATTTCCTCTTGAACTCTAAGCTCTTCCAATGCTATTTTGATGAAGAATATTCGGCCTCCATGTAAAGGTTTAGGAGATCCAAGTGTTAGACTTCTAACAAGGATTTATAAGTAAGATTTGGAATAATTTACAAGAGTTTACCTTAGGTATTTATCAAGGAATTTTCTGTACACCTTGGGATGATTGGAGATCCAAGTTTCCTTCATAAAATGATGAAGAGAACATAGGTTTAGAAGCTTATAATTTTCGGACATAGCTTAAGGTATTTACTAGGATTTTCAACATAAAAATATACCTTAACTTCATCTTGTTGTTCCTTGTGTTGTTGTTGAATCAAGGTGACTCCTTGGAGAACTAAAGCTTATTGAATTCTTGCTAGGTTGCTAGGATGATTCTTGCTTCAAGACTTGGTAGAATTAACTAGGAAAATTACATAAAAATGGTGTTAGAACTTAAAACACCATTAATGAACCTTTGAAGTTCTAAAGGAGTAAATGAAAGGAAGAAGAAAAGAGAGAAGGAAGAGAGCCTTACCAAATCGGCTGAATGAGCAAGGAAGAATGGTTAATGCTCACGTAAGGAAATAAGGAAAGGCAAGGAAGGAATTTTTGACACAATAATGTCAAAGTTGTCTAGCTTTTCCTTTGTTTATTCATTTGATTCTTGGCTCCATAAATTGCCCATAATTCAAGCAACTTTCGGCTAAGACAAGGAAGAGAGGAAGACTTTGGTTGTCAATTGGAACAAGAGGACAAAGGCAAAGGTAGGTAGTTGTTTCTTTTGAATTTTCTAAGTTGAATACCATGCTAACTTGTCTTGTTTTCCCTTGTAGGTTTCGGCAAAGGAGCTGTAGGTAGGCAACTGATTTTTGTCAATTGAAGACATGAGAACATGCCTAGTTAGGTAGGTATTTTAGTTTGATTTTAATACAACAATCAAACCTCCTTTTTCTTGCTTGATTTCAGCAGCCATATGCTAGGGAATGGGTAGATTAACTTGTTTGTATTAGACATAGGAATATGCATAGTTAGGTAGATGTTTTATCTGAATAATATACAGCAATCAAACCCTCTTTCGCTTACTCATTTCCGCAGCCTTAGGCATAGAGAGCAAGTTGATTTGTTTGTTTATTTGTTTTTTCATGACTTTACAAAACGAATCTCTTCTTATTTTCTTGCAGGTTTTCAGTGGAGAGAGGCTACCAAGACTGAGATTCCTTTTTTATAATGTCACATGGTGTTGGAAGATGAGTCACCATCCATAAGACATATTGTTTTGCTAAAATCACGCCAAAACACCCAAAAAAACGGCCCCTTTCATGGCCATGTGGAGTTGATTTTTAACTTGGTTCCTGTCACACTATATTGTATTAAGACCATATTGCAACATGTTATAAGTCACAACATTTAATTGGTACATTTATACTAAGGTAAAAGATGAAAGTTTCTAAGGTAAAATGCTGATTTTATACTTCTTTTTTATCATAAAATCGGCCCTACTTGTGCTATGAGTTTATCACTGGCTTTGATTGATTTAGATAGTCAATTCATCCCCATTTAATATTCCCAACTCGTGGCTCCTCAAAAACTTCAAGGTAATAGCGTAGAACGTGTTTATGACACCCGAAGGTGCGTTTTTGTGCTTTAAGAATATTCTGGAAAAGTAGTCGCGCTATGAGTTCCAAGAGTTTATAAACATTTTTTATAGTCAATAATGATATATTAAGGTGTTACATTGAGTTATATGGGGTTATATCAACTCATGACACAATTTCCGGGCTACCGGGACACTCTCGGGCAAAATAGGAGCGTTAAGAAATTCCCCCGAGCACTTTGTGTATTTTTGAAAAAGTAGCTCGAGCATTCTCTTTAGAATGGTGAATAATGATGATAGAAACTCTAATAATGAATTATATAGGAGTTTGTGCCACCTCGGCACCTCTCCGGGGCATTCTCGGGGGTTTATGGGGCCCCCAACGGGAACCTCCGAGCACTTTGTATTTAACTGGGAATTTAGCGTGAGGAATTCATCTTATATGTTTAATAAAGTGTTATGGTGCATTTAATGAAGTGTAATGCTTTATTTCATCTTATAAGGTATTTCCGGGACTTTCGGGCCTTAAGGGAGGTGTGTTGACTCTCCCGGGCATTTTGCATTTCTACTCTGTTCTAGCTGAGGACCTGTGTTTTAAAGCTCATATAATGATCCTTAGTTGCCTTGGTATGAGTTATATAGTTTATATACCTTGGTTAGCTTAAGGTCCGGCTTAGCGCACGTTGTTGACCTTAAGGAGTTTCGGTGCGTTTTGAACGCCTAAGTGTTTATATATTTTCTTAGGGTTTTATAATCCCCCAAATAATATATATTTCTCATTATTTAATTAGTTAAAGGTTAGGGGTATTTCAGTCTAAAATGTAAAAGGGGTATCAAAAAGGGTTACATCACATCCTCCTTCTCTAGTTTTCTCCAGTGTATTCTACGAAACTATAAGCTAAGTGAGTTGTAGTCTGATTACCCCCAAACTCCGCGTTTCTATAACCTTGAACCGTCTGGATCCATTCTTTATAAGTAATTCTAGCTACCCCAGACATCAGCTCCTTACTTTGAGTATAATACATGAATACATAAAGTATATCATATGTGATATCCTCGTACCACATAATCTCACCAAAAAATCATCCTGCAACCATAAATACATACATACACACAAAGGGGTTGCAAACAAAATCAGCGAAAATGAGTAACAAATACCACACCCTGTAAAATTCATTTTCTCTTAAAAACTCATTGAGTCAAGTTTATATACTCAGACAACAGTTATCACACAAGGAAGTATAATCAGTAAAAGTATATCACACCCAATTTACCTTCTTTTCATTAAATGCCATACCTGTAAGTCACATGACATACCAAACCAAATAATAAAGTATAATCTCAATATAAAATTCCACCACCACCACCACCACCTCACCTCATAATCCTTAAGTGTGCACACCCCTTAAGGTTAACCAGAACACTTAGAGTAGACTATAGGTCACTTCTTTTCATTGGACGGAAGTGTAAAGAACCAGATTGATAAACCAATAAGATTTAGCCCAATAGTGACTTGAATAACATGGCTAACCATAGCCTAGACTAACCATTGCCCAATATACAACCAAATCAACCACCATTCTTGCAAGAAGCATCAACTAAAACAACTTTAATTCAAGTATAGAACAAAAGTATCCATAATGCGCAAACAACACAACAATTAGGTTAAGCTTAAAAGCACTTTGACCCACTGGCCAAACCTTCTCAATAAAATTTAAACACAACTAAATAAAATTAATAATACCCAACAACCTCTTTTGCTTCACCAAACCACCAATTACTTTACCAACACAGTCACCACCTAAAACTTCATAGATGAGTCATTTCTAGGCTACAAAGACCATAGAATCAATTAGAATCAACAACTAACACTCACAACCGCCTAAGAAAGCTTCAAAGTTCATTTTTAGGTCTTATAAATTGACTAGAGTTTGACCACCCTCAAAAAAGTAATTTCTCTTGATATTTCTAACTTATGCTACACACTTAGAACCAAGATCCTGTCAAAATTTCAAGCCAAATGATTTTGGGAACCTACCTAACCAAGTTACAAGGCTTAAAACTCATTTTCTCCTCTACAACCTTTACCTAACATTTTTCTGCCAAGCCACGAGCTCCTACCACCTAAACTCACTTGATATAAGTTCAAGTAGTCAGCATAACTCACCAATTCTATCAGATTACCATCGAACTCACCCTAGAGAGCTTAAAACACATTTGTTCCCTCTTTAAGTTACCTAAAGTTTACCCTACTTCCCTAAGGATTTTGACCTAATTTTCTCATAGTATAACGGTATTATAAAGCTAAGAATACTTTCAAAATGTAAGCTCAAGATCAGCTAGGGTTCGTAGTGAACTAATCTCAAGAAATTTAGGTGAAAACATGATTTAAGGAAAGATTGAGTGTGCATAGATGTTACCTCATTTCTTCTTTCCATTTTGAGTATTTTTCTACTTGATTCCCAACTGATTGAAGCCAATTTATTCACCAAAATATTCGCCCAAGACCCTAGCACAATTTCCTTCTTTTAAACCTTGATTTTACCTTGAATTTGCTAGTTTTGCCTTGTTTCTTCCTTCCCTAATGTGTGCCCACGACTTCCCTTGCCTTCCTTGAGTTTTCTAATGTTGTGAATGAGTAAAGAAAGAAGAAAGAGTGACAGCTAGCCTTCCCCCTTGCCTTGGCCGAATTTAATGCCAAAAATGGCTTTAATTTGTTATTAATTAATTAAGTGTAAGCATTACTAGATAAGAGTTATCCTTATAACTCCCTTAGATTAAAGACACTTGGACCAGATCTAATCCCAACCATACACATAGGACCGGCCACATTAAATGAAGGAGGACATGTGGCTACAACATTAATGAGAATAAGACAAAATAGCATGATTAAGGGAATGAATAAGGCTTATCCAAAATCGCCCCCCTATGCCTTGTTTGGCTTGGAATTTTCCTAAGGCATTATGACGAGATATGTAAGTAGATCAATGCAAGTATGGGTAATCAAGTGAAAGGAATTCTCTAATGCTATTCTTGTAGCTCTCTTAAGGCTCTGTTTGCCCAGAATCTCTAAATACTGAAAATGTAACTAGATTGTCCTACATTGTAGAAGAAAGTATTTGGTTGTCTTTTCCTTCTAAACACCCTCAAAAGTCTCAAGCACACCTCCTAGGGTTAGTAACCATCATCAGTTCGTACGGGTTTCAGTCATTTCCGGGAGTTTCAAGAATCTGAGAAATTAAGGTTTACCGGGTGTTTTCCAGAAATTAGGGTTTCTAGTGCTCTCCTAGCATCTAGGGTTCCAACTAGGGTTCACAAAATGGTGGGTATTACATCCTCCCCCCTTAAATCAATCAAGC
This sequence comes from Limonium bicolor, assembly GCA_023374045.1. Lineage (NCBI taxonomy): Eukaryota > Viridiplantae > Streptophyta > Magnoliopsida > Caryophyllales > Plumbaginaceae > Limonium > Limonium bicolor. Next base: position 13,200,463 of record CM041779.1, on the reverse strand, counting down.
TTCGTCTCTGAAGCTCATACTCATGGAAAAACAATACAACAATGAAATATAATTACTGCTTTCATTAAAATTCTAATACATTCATCACATAAAGCAATAGGATCCATCATATAGCCACCTCACCACATAACAATCACAACTACGTTGGTAGCACAAATGGTGCATATAACCACCTCTCCTAGCATTAATAATACACAAGATAATAGCATCACCATTCCACTTAATTAAATGAACAAAACATTTGTACAAAGATACTGAGCAAGCATATCAGTCATGCAACTTTCAACATTTATCTATACTTCGCCCCCCTTAAAAACCTTAGTAAAAAAGTTCCGGGTATTGATTCCTCATCTTGCTTTCTAGCTCCCACGTGGCTTCTTGAATCCCATGGTGAGTCTATAAAACTTTGACCAAATTCACAGATTTGCCTCTAGTCTCCCTTTTTTATGATCCACGATCTTAATGGGCTGTTCCTCATAAGTAACGGAGCCTATTTCCACCTCTTCTGGTTGCATAATATGCGATTCATCTGGAACATACTTTTTCAATTGTGAAACATGGAAAACATTATGTACCTTATCCAACCCCATTGGCAAGGCTAGCCGATATGCCAACTTCCAAACTCTTTCCAAAATGTCATAGGGACCAATGAACTCAGGAGCAAGTTTCCCCTTTTTCCAAATCGTACCACACCTTTAGTGGGTGATACCTTTAAAAATACTTTGTCTCTCACATTAAACTCGATCGGCCTTCTATGTAAGTCAGCATATGACTTTTGTCTGTCTTGAGCAGCCCTCAACCTCTGTTGAATGTTTTTGACTTGTTATGCCATCTCTTCCGTTAATTTGGTCCTATCATAATCGGCTCTCTTGAATCATCCCAACATAACGGATTTCGGCATTTCCTTTCATATAATGCTTCATATGGCGCCATGTGGATACTTGAATAATAATTGTTATTGTAAGAAAATTCAGTCAAATGTAACTTATCAAGCCAAGATCTTGGTAATCTATTGCACAAGCTCTTAACATATCTTCCAAAGTCTGGATGGTTCGCTCAGTCTGCCCATCTGTTTGAGGGTGATATGCAGTACTGAGATTTAGCTTCATTCCCATAACTTTCTGAAATTGTTGCCAGAAGCGAGAAGTAAATCTTGGGTCTCTGTCAGAAATAATTTCCATAGGAACACCATGATATTTAACCACAAGCTTAGTATAAGCATCCACGAGTTGTTCCATTGACCACATGTTTTTCATAGGAATCAACCTAGTAGTCTTAGTCAATCGATCTACTATCACCCAAATTTGATCTATTCCTCCTTTAGTTGGTGGTAACCCAACTATAAAATTCATAGATACTGAGTCCATTTCCACTTAGGTATATCCAAAGGTTGCATCATACCTCCAACTTTTTGACGTTCACATTTTTCCTTTTGACATGTCAAACATTTGGATACATGCTCTGCTATCTCCTTTTTCATATTTGGCCACCAAAAGTGTTTCTTCATGTCTTTATACAATTTTTCTCCTCCGGGATGTATCGAATAATTGGAGCTATGAACATCCTTCATTAATCTTTCTTTGAGATCCCCACAGGTATCTGGTACGCACCATCTGCCTCTAAATCTTAAGCTCCCATCTTCGTAAATTTCAAAATCTGGAGCTTCTCCTTTTTCTACTTTTCCTTTTATTTTCCTTAACTTCTCATCCTCTTGTTGATGGCCTAAAATCTCCGCGTATATATCAAGGAATGCCTAACACTTGCACAAATTTCCTTCCTAACTTCTACGGGTGTTACTACCTCAAGATTCAGTTTCTTAAAATCTTCCACTAGCTGATCCTATAATATCCAATTTGCTTCACTTTCATGACTCCTCTTTGGCTCAAGGCATCTGCCACAACATTGGCTTTGCCTTCATGATATAAAATTTCCAAATCATAATCCTTAATAAGTTCTAACCACCTCCTTTGTCTCATATTAAGCTCCTTCTAAGTGAAAATGTACTTTAAGCTCTTGTGATTTGTATAGATCTTACATGAGGTGCCATATAGGTAATGTCTTCAAATCTGTAATGTGAACACCACAACAGCAAGTTCTAAATCATGCACTGGATATCTCGTCTCATATTCTTTCAGTTGTCTTTATGCATAGGCTATTACTCTACCATTTTGCATTAAGACACATCCTAAGCCATACTTGGATGCATCACTGTAAACCTCAAAGCCTTATGTTCCACAAGGTATTGCAAGGACCAGAGTTGTAGTTAATTTTTCCTTCAAAGTTTGGAAAGCTTCCTCGCACTTATCATCCCATTTGTATGGTGCTTCTTTCTTCATCAAATTTGTAAGTGGTCTTGCAATCTTGGCAAAATCTTGAACAAATTTCCTGTAATATCCTGCTAAACCAAGGAAACTTCAAACTTCCCTAACATTTGTTGGTCTAGACCAATCTTTAACTGCTTGAATTTTCACAGGATCTACCGAGATTCCATCTCCATTTACCACATGACCAAGAAATATTACCTCTTTGAGCCAAAACTCACATTTTGATAGCTTAGCATATAATTTCTTTTCTCTCAAAAGCTGGAGAACCTGACGTAGATGATTTGCATGCTCCTCTTCACTCTTTGAGTATACCAATATATCATCAATGAATACTACGACAAATTTGTCAAGAAATGGATTAAAAACTCGATTCGTCAAATCCATAAAAGATTGCGGGAGCATTGTTGTGTAGTTTTTCCATGAGTGTGAGCTTCGGGGATGAAGCTTGACTTAAGGGGGGAGGATGTAATACCCACCATTTTGTGAACCCTAGTTGGAACCCTAGATGCTAGGAGAGCACTTGAACCCCTAATTTCTGGAAAACACCTGGTAAACCTTAATTTCTTAGGATTCTTAAAACTCCCGAAATGACTAAAACCCTTAGGAACTGATGATGGTTAATAACCCTAGGAGGTGTGTTTGAGACTTTTGAGGGTGCTTAGAAGTAAAAACAACCAAATACTTCCTTCTGCAATGTAGGATAATCTATTTACATTTTCAGTATTTAGTGATTCTGGGCAAACAGAACCTTAAGAGAGCTACAAGAATAGCATTAGAAAATTCCTTTCACTTGATTACCCATAATTGCATTGATCTACTTACATATCTAGTCATAATGCATTAAGATAATTCCAAGCCAAACAAGGCATGGGGGGGGGGGGGCAATTTTGGATAAGGCTTATCCACTCCATTAATCATGTTATTTTGCTTATTCTCATTAATGTTGTAGCCACATGTCCTTCTTCATTTAAGGTGACCGGTCCTATGTTTATGGTTAGGATTAGAGCTGGTCCAAGTGTCTTTAATCTAAGAGGGTTATAAGGGATAACTCTTATCTAGTAATGATTACACTTAATTAATGAAAAACAAATTAAAGCCATCTTTGGCATTAAATTCGGCCAAGGCAAGGGGGAAGGGTAGCTGTCACTCTTTCTTCTTTCTTTACTCATTCAAACCATTAGAAAACTAAAGGAAGGCAAGGGAAGTCATGGGCACACATTAGGGAAGGAAGGAACAAGGCAAACCTAGCAAATTCAAGGTAAAATCAAGGTTTAAAAGAAGGAAATTGTGCTAGGGTCTTGGGCGAATCTTTTGGTGAAGAAATTGGCTTCAATAAGTTGGGAATAAAGTAGAAAAATACTCAAAGTTTCAAGAAGATCTCAGGTAACATCTATGCACACTCAATCTTTCCTTAAATCATGTTTTCACCTTAATTTCTTGAGATTAGTTCACTATGAAACCTAGTTGATCTTGAGCTGAAAGTATGAAATTATTCTTAGCTTGATAATACCTTGATACTCTGAGAAAATTAGGTCAAAAATCCTTAGGTAAGTATGGTAAACTTTAGGTAACTTAAAGAGGGGAAAATGTGTTTTAAGCTCACTAGGGCGAGTTAGATGGGAATCTGATGGAATTGGTGAGTTATGCTGACTACTTGAACTTATATTAAGTGATTTTAGGTCGTAGGAGCTCGTGGATAGGCATAAAAATGTTAGGCAATGGTTGTAGAGGAGAAAATGAGTTTTAAGCCTTGTAACTTGGTTAGGTAGGTTCCCAACATCATTTGGCTTTGAAATTGTGACAGGGATTTTGGTTCTAAGTTTGTAGCTTATTTTCTAAAAATAAAGAGAAATTACTCTTTGGAGGGCGGTCAAACTAGTCAACTTATAAGACCTAAAAATGAACTTTGAAGCTTGTTTAGGTGGTTGTGAGTGTTGGTTGTTGATTCTAATTGATTCTATGGTCTTTTTAGCCTAGAAACAACTCATGTATGAAGTTTTAGGTGGTGACTATGTTGGGAAAGTAATTAGTGGCTCGGTGAAGCAAAAATGGGCTTAAAGATACTTAATGTTTGAATTTGAGGTTGTGTGTGACTTCTAAGAGGTTTCTGGGTATTATTAACTTTATTTAGTTGTTTTTAAATGTTATTGAGAAGGTTTGGCCAGTGGGTTGATAAGTGTGAAATATGAATGGTTTTAGTGGTCTTTAATGCTTAATTTTCATACGCGCATTGATAATATTCCACACTTATCTTATGTTTTCCTTTGGTTTGTTGCTTGTTAAGACTTGATACTTTTTGTATGATAAATGCAGAGAAAAGCCAAGAAAAAGTAGATTAACTCACGAGGGTGATGATGCAACAAACGGGGATAAAATTGAAGTCAGAACGAAGAATTTAGAAGGTTTTGAAGGTATGTCCGAGCTTGTGTCCGAACATCCAAGCTCGGACACAAGTCGAGAGTTCGAATGCTGCGCCTGACGAAGTGTCCGAACTTCAGTCCTAACTTCGAAGTTCGGACATGGTTCGAGAATCGCAACAGGAAAAAGTCGAAACTCTGCTCTACGCTGCATGTCCGAACGTTGATGTTCGGACACAAGTTGAGACTTTTCAAATTGGAACGCTCAAAATGATGTGTCCGAACATTGAAGGTCGGACCAATGTTCGGACGCGACTAAATTCTCAGCAGAAGTTCAGCGTTTTGAAGGAAAAAGGGGAAGAAACTCTACATAAGTGACCTAATCAGAGGAGATGAATTATCGCAGGACAGACCATTACATCACGACACTTTGACCCTCTTCAAGAACGCTCTCTTCACTCATCTCACTACATCGACATCAGCTTCACCTTCATCCACATTCATCAAGCGCACCATTGCCATTGTTGAGGAGCGTTGCCAGAAGAGAGTCAGTCCACCGTCTTCAACCTTGCGCCAGCAGTCGCTGAGTCTAGATAATTACTCAATTTTGGAGTTTTTCTTTCCGTAGATGAATTCTCTTTTGATTGTATTCATTCGCTTCTTTGATATGTCTGGCTAGTAGGGATTAACTCTGGGGTAGGGTTGTTCGTGATGGATACAATTTAGTTAGGATTTCTGCAGTTTGACTATGGATTGTAATGGATTGTTTCTAGGTTAATGCTAATCATTCATCTTCTCTATTAAATTTGCGCATTTATAGAGTCGTTTTGTGAATCCTGTTAGGATCAGATATGGTGATTAATAGGAAGTTCGAATTAACCTGGAGATTTGGGGAAAGATTAGTCGGATAGATAATTTTTCCTGCAAAAGCTATTAATTCTTCGCGCGTATTCCGCCTATATGTGTTTTGCCAGCTTCTAGATTAGAGTTGACATGTTCTGATAGGTGAGCTCTTCCTTTAACTAAGATTTAGGATCGAAGAGAGTTTAAGAATTGGCCTTTCCGTTTCTCATAATTGAATTGTAGGTTTGGCTTGATTTATCCAGCAAAGAACAGCCCAAACCCGGAGTTCCATTCACTTTACCAACTTTAACATTTACTTTCATTAATCGTCCATTTAGAATTTGATTTGTGTTTTCTCAATTCAGTTACAAAAACAATTCACAACCCCCCTAAATTTCCAGTTTTCTTAGGACTTAGGCTTATTTATTCAAGTCCCATGGTTTGATACCTGGTTACTTAATTTCCTATACTATAGTGATCGGGATTTTTACAACCCGACAGGCTTCTCGTTTTATTTATTTCTAGGTTTATCGATTTAGTTTTAGTAGAGCATTTTCCATGTTTGCAAAATGATCTCCATCGTGGAGACTGTCACCGTCTACCGTAGAGCTGATCTGGCCATCTTGGAGGATAGCATTGGCATAAAACATACGCACTACTCGCTCGGAGTACGGGCCCCGGCGACGCCGAGGAGATGACCCGTCGAAGCAGGTCATCCCTGCCGATCTGCTTCAGGACCCCAAAGAGAGAGTCCTCTTCGCCCTACTGGCTGCGAATATCCTTCCGAGGCAGAGCTCCGATCTGAACCATACGGACTGCCTTCTTCTCCAAGCTGTGATGAATCCGAACTTTGCTGGGGCTGCTGAGGTCACTTACCTGCCATGGGTCATCACTTTACATCTGCGTCACATTGTGGAGCACAAGGACCGCCACAAGCTAGGTTATCCGGTCATGATCTGCCACATACTTCGGAGGCAGATGGTCACCATCCCATCTACGGGGCTGCATGCTACGCGGTCTCCTATTGATGTTGGCGCCCTGAAGAAGATGTGGTTCGAGTTTGACGGGATGGCATGGAGGAAGAAGGCTGCCCCACGACCACAGAAGCGCCAGCGAGATGCGAGTGAGGGTCCATCGGAGCCAGCTCCTACTGCTGCAGCTGAGGAGGAAGAGGGATTTGCTGCACTGCCGGCTCCTGGGAGCGAGTATGTCACTCGCTATGAATTTAATCAGCTGGAGTCCCGCTTCATGGAGATGGATCGTCGCTATCAGGCGGAGATCGAGACCCTTCAGCAGCAGCAGGCGCGCCGCTCTCAGGACGACTATGAGGCTCTGCTTTCTCAGTTTCAGCAGTGGCAGGTGTACTACCCGCCCCCACAGTGATGATGTTGATGGATGATGCTATTTTTGTTTGGAAGCCACCTTTATACTTCTGTGGTTTTATTTTCAGTTATTTTAGACTTAGTTCTTTTTAGTTTATTTACATTGTATTTTTCTTTATTTCGATTTTTGTTTGTTCTTCTCTTGAACTCCAAGTACTAATTGTTACTAATGCGATGCTTCCAGCATACCTCTCTGTTTTGTTTGCTGTTTTTGTGCAAGTATGCTTTACCGTGATGATTCCATGCCGGACACTTGCTTGGAAGCAAGTGTGAGGAAACATTCTCCCCTAGCAGGACATTAAGTGTGAGGAAGAACCTCTTCCTCAATCAATCACAAAAGAAATCAGGGGAGTTTTCAGTTTCTCTTCTTTTTGGTTTGTGTTCGGCCCGTGCTTTAACGTGTTATAACTCTGTACTTCTTCACTTCCACCCTTGTGAGTCTGACACATTTAGTAAGATCTTTTTCTTGTGTTAATTTTCTGAACAATGAGGACATTGCTCCTCCTTAAGTGTGAGGAAGGGGGAAGATCTTTCTGAATGTGTCAGTCATTTATTTTGCATCCCGCATTAATTTTTGATTGGTCTTGGGCTATATGGGGGTAAGTTCCTTGGAGTGCTTCCATGTGTTGAATACTTGGGTGGATTTTCATTGTGGAGTCGAGTCCGGTGATGACTTTAAGGATTGGTTTGCTCGAAGCTGTGTGTTCTCATATTTTAGAAATGACTGAATTTTATTAAATGTCTGTGGACAAGTTGGTTATGGAGTCAGAACTGGTTTAACCTGGAACCTTGGGAATGATGAGAATGTAACACCCCTATAATAATAAAACAACAGCGGAAAATAAACTAAAGGTGCTACAGACCCTCGGGCTCCAAACACCCGGTACCAACCTCACCAATTACAACCATTACAATTAACTAAGTTACGGTCTGAACTTCGAGAAAACTTAACATAAACATAACAATAATAAAATACATTCACTCTCCATAAACCTAATCTCATCCCAATCACTCATGCTCTTCGTGGCCACCTGTAAATCAATTGTACCTGCAAGATGAAACCAAGCAGCCCACCCCGAGAGGGGTGGGTCAGTTCCCTGGAATGGAACTGGTACTAATCTCCAAAAACAAACTTATAAAACAACTCTTAAATAAATATTAGCTTGAAAGCAATCACTTGAACCACTCAGAGGAACAAAGCATTTCACAAATCTTCACACCAAGGTAACAAATTAAGAATAGAGATAAATAACAGAAGAGTAAAGTTAGTGAAACAAAACCACATCATGTGTTAGTGAACATCCACTGCCTTAGTTAGACCCAATACCCGTTAGGAGTAGAAAGACTCAGATAGTCACAAAGGACTAGGAATAATAAGATAGATCCAAGAACCAATAACTCAAGAGTGGAATAATTCAACTGGGAGAGATGGCCCCCACCGCCAAGTACGTCCTTTCAGGACAGGGGATATACAGCCCCTCACTGTCTACAACGTCCCTTATGGGACAGGGGATATACAGCCCTTCACTGTCTATCACGTCCCTTTTTGGGACAGGGGATATACAGCCCCTCACTGTCTATCACGTCCCTTTTTGGGACAGGGGATATACAACCCCTCACTGTTACCATTGAAGACGCGCGCACGTCGAAACCTCAAGAACCAGCTCATGGATGAAACGATATCCAGAGTCAAAAGAAGAATTTACCAAAATTGACCTTTTCCAAATTTCCACCAGATCACTAACTACCCAGAGCAATACCAAAACACTCAGTCCTACAGAGTGCAGAAGCGTAAACCCTAAGCAGTCAATGTCCAATGGAACAACCAAATAGAAGGAACCAATACCCAAGTGAGTTTCACATTCAAGGCTCAGTTAGTCACACAAGCTGAGTTAGTCACACAAACATTTCCTTTTAGAAATTCCTCTTAAAGTCAGTTAGTGTTTTCCAAAACATTCCACAAGTCAATCAGCAAAAATATCGGAGTACGAGAAATCGTACCTGGTCAACGTTGTAGCAGTTCTAGTAAACTCGTACAAACATTCAACAATTCTCTGAGGAACATTGAAGATAATTTACTATCAATAACCTGTACCCTAAGTTAAACTTAAATAAATTCCTCTCTCTTATTTCCAAATCTCAATCATCTTATAAGCCCTCGCTTAAATGTTATGTATAACCATTGACTTATTTTAGAAGGTTGTATAGCCCAAGGAATGTATTTTATTAACACCTGTTAATTGTTCCACTCCTATCCACTTTATTCATATTTAACCACAATCCTCACATTCAAGACTTTTGAGACCTTTATATCATAAATGTGTTTACATTATATAATTAAATCTAAGAATTCAATAATAATCTTAAGCTCAATACCTTTATTCTTAATTTAGAATAAACATTGTATTATGATCTATGATGGACTCATCTCAGAACACTATACTATTATCTTACAATGTAAAGATTATGTATTTAAACAATATCAACTAGATAACCCATTATGATTAAGTCTTTCCCTTAACTTAATTAAGATCTACATCTTGTATATTGGAATCATAATGTTGTAGATACATTTTATTATAACTTAATTGAGCCACCAAACTCAATTAACATATCCTTAGTTCAGAATGACTTCCTATCATAACTGTCTAATAATCTTGTCATAAGATGTTGAATTACCTCTCATATTAAAACAACTATATTATAGTTAACTTAGACTTATCGAACTCTTACATTTAGTATTCACAAGGTACATTATTTGCTTAATTATTACCTATATAATAAGGTGTTTAAATATAACCTTTTATGTATCCTTACTTACCTTTAATCTCCTAAATGTTTTATTTTTACACACATACACTCTATAGACTATGTATAATCCTTTTGTACTAAACTTCAATAAACTTAAGCCTTAAATACTTTTTAAATTAATTACAAAACCTAAGGTTTCAAAGGAGTAACGTAATAAATTATTTCCCCTTATTATGTTTTAGGATAAACATTATATCTTAACATAAGGTAAAAAAAAATTATCTAAGAATTAAATCCCCATTCATAAGTGAAATTGCCAATTATTTAATAGGATCATCTATTCTGAAAATTCTCATATTTTATATTCAAATAACATATCATTATTTCCCATTACCGTAAAGTATATCAATATAATATCTTATGTAACTTAGTTTTATCTAATAAAAGGTTCAATGGTTTCAAGTATCAAATTCCTATTTACAAACCTTCTATAAATTCTAACTACTAAATACCTCACTCAATTGTAAACTCACATCCTAAGTATTGGTAATAAATGTTATAAATGTATTTCATATGGCTTATCTAATGCCAAGAAACTTAAGGATTATTATTTAGATAAATTTCCAAATCATAGTTTAATATAGTTTTATATCATAATCCTTTTAATGATTTTGTCTTAAAACATTAAGTTATATTTCAATACCATAAATGTTAAGAAATGATTAAATCTAGACTTACTAATCCACCTCACATTTATATGTAAAAGTATTTTATTTATTTTATTATTGCATATATATTAAGAACATTTAGATGTAAAAGTATTACATTTATTTATTAATTATATAGTAAGTTCTATTTGTGTAAAATCTAATTATAAATATTCCTAAATTTTAACCTATTAATTTCTTAACCCAATTATAGATTTATATTGCAGTCATTGACTAAATATATACATGTATTTTAATACTGTTTATAAAACTTAGAAATTCAAAGGTAACTCAAAACTCAATTTCATAACCATAAATTAATACCACCTCATATAATATTCTTTTATTAGCAATATGTAGAGGTTTAGTTTAACTTATTAATTCCTTCGTATTATATTTCCTATAAGGTATTTAATTTTATTATGTTTAATGAGTAGTATATTTATATATACTAGGATTTGTTCAAAACATTATTTATGTAGTTTTATTGTATTTAATTATGTTTAATAACCTTTAGGCATAACTACAACCGATATACGGTTTATAAAATAAAGTGTTTCCCTTTATTTATTCAATACATATATACGTATACCCGTATTAGAATTTAATTAAGACATCCCCTATGTAACCCATTATATTTAAACTATCTTATTACTACAACCTTTATCTGTATTCCAAGTATGTTTCATAAAGTATTTCTTTTACTATATCTTAGGATTCTAGCTCTTATAATATTTAGTTATTATAAGTGTTAATTTATTAGCTCCCTGTTTTACCCTAAGTTACTACTTTACTCCCTTATATATATATATATATATTCATATTTTCCTTAGTTTTAATTAAAAATATTAACTCCCATATAATATAATAAGTAAAACGTAAAATAATTAGATTCCTTGATTTAACATAAGTTTCTACTTAAATAAGTATATATACATATATGTAAATAATTTCACTTCTCTCAAAAGCTAATACCAAAACATTTATAAACTTACTGTTATAAAATGTTAATTTAGTGTTCCATATTTTTCCCAGCTTAAAAAGTTTATTAACAAACCATACTTTAATTTTTGGTTACATTAAAAACCTTATATTATAGGTTATTCTTAGGAAAAACTCATAAACACAATTTTTAAAACCTTTTACCCTTGCCCAAAAATTCTCAAATTTAATATACAGTAACTATAACATTTTAGACATATTATAAAATTTTTATTTCATAAAAATATCTTTTCAATTTAGCCAAATAATTCCAGAAAACTCGTAACTTGCAAAAATCATAACTCATGTTTAAAAACTCCAAAACCTTAATAATTTACATCAAAATAAAATAGATTTAATAAGGCATCTATGGTTAAAATTTCAAGTCAAAATACATTCGGAAAGATATTTAAATTAACTCAACAAGTTAGGGTTATTTACTGAAATCATAATAAAAACTTATACTCTTAATTTGAAACGATCTAATCTCACCCGTTTCTAATAACCACGATCGGACGGCTGCTGAATGTTGAGTTCATCATCCGCCCCCAAACCCAATTCGAGTACTAAATTCCAGTTTTCTTTCAATCTACAGAACGAAATCGAGTGATTCTTCCTCCATTCATTTCGAAATCAAATTCCGGTTCTAATGACACCGATTTCCCCAATTATAATGCAGTATACAACAAATTCGATTCTGGTTTACGAAAGTTAGGGTTCTTGAGTCTCTCGAATTCGTTTTTGCAAAATTCTCTCAATACAAGGCTTAATTGATCAAATTGGCAGTTGGGCTAAGTCGATATTGAAAAATCGAGTGTCAAAGTATGAGGAATTGAACGGAGACTTACCAGAGAAGCACCGGTGACGGAAATCGTAATCGGTTTCTGGAAATAAAATTCGAACTCGAGCTGTTCGAGTAGCAAACTTTGAAGATCTATAAAATACGTTCTAGATCGAGTTAGGCCATGTTCTTGGGCTCATTAAAAAGAAGAAACATAGCTCTACACAATGATAGCAATAACTCACCCTAACTTGCACTACACAGAAAGAAATCGAAGCTGGAAGTTGCGAGTTTACCTTGCGTTTTCTGGAAAGAAAACTATGATTTTATGTTGTGACAAATCCGAAACTTTAGACACCTTGTTCTTCCGAACCGTTGAGAATTGGCTTAGGCCGTCAACATGAAAGTTTTAGAGGGATTATAGCTCTTCAAAACGAGCTAAAGAACATGAAATTTGGCTGAGAAACGAAGAAGTTATGGCTAGACGAAGTTACCTGATTCGAAGGGAAAAACTGGAAACTGCAGTTACGGTTTTGCAGGGTGGCTACTTTGATTTGATTTTCCGGTTGATTTAGGATGAGTTAGGGTTAGTGTGAGTTATGGTTGTTTAGAGGAAATGTAGGAGAAGGCAACAAAGAAGACGACATTGAAAAATATTGAAAGATGAGTGAGATATAGCCGTCTAAAGTTAGGGCAAAATACTGAAATCTGTTACCGAAATTCAAGGGATAAAATCGGCTAAGTGTTGGCGACCCGTGACAGTGTGACACGTGGCATATTTCAAATTTTTGACTCTAAACTTCAATCTAGCATAACTTTGGCTAGGATGATCCGTTTTTGACGTTCTTTTTATCGATCTTCATGGTTTTCCATAACCTATTTATTGGTATAGGTTTCATGGCCTAGTTTGACCATTCTCAAAAAGTCAACCCTAGCAAGGCTTAAAAGGTTTTAGGGTTTCTAGAATTTTATATTGACTTTTATGTTTCAAAACAATGTTCCAACACTTCCTAAAATCTTTATAACATAGTTGGAGTGTTTATAAATTTTCCCAAGATTTATTGACTTATAAATCTTATTATTAAATTCATAATACTATATAATTATATATAATAATTAAATATTAAATTGTATTCCTTAGAGTTAAATAGGAGGAATCCCCTAAATTAATTTCCATAATTCCATATAATATTAATACTCATAATTCCATACAATAATTTAATATTCATAATTCCTTATACTAATTTAATATTCATAATTCCATATAATAATTTAATACTTAATAGTATTATTAAAGGAATAGTATTATTAAAGGTTAATAAAAGAAATCCCCTAAATTAATTTAAATTAATTTAGGGGTATTTCAGTATATCCCCCTTAAAAGAAACTTCGCCTCGAAGTTTAAAAATCAACTAATATGCACTCACACCGCTTCGGGTGTGCTGAGACAATAATAATTCCAATGAAATTCCATACCAATCCAATCCTTTATTTCCATCCATCTCCATAACAACATTCCACTCGAGATTACTCAAAATCAAAACGAACCAAGATATACCAAGACATAGCATGATGAAAATCAACAGTCACATACTGTGTCATAATGTAAAAACCAAGCACATACAAACACCTCTCATTCTGCTAATAAGGCAACATGGCATAATCTGGATGAGGTGACGAAGGAAGAGTATGCCAGTATATCCCCCTTAAAAGAGCTAAGGTACGCCCTCGTACCGCTACTAACGACACATTCAAAGAATTCAACACCTTATTAACCAGCTTTGTTGTAAATTTTATTGCACTGTTGATTTTATCTGCGATCGATATACATATATCTGTATCTCCTGATTGTTTAGTATTTGTATTTTCTTAACTGTTATAAAATTTTACCTTATGATTATTATCCATTCATTATATGTCTATTATATGTTCATTTTATCATATCAATTATATTAACAAGCTATAAATCAGGTGTAACGTATTTGAGTAGTTTAAAATAATATTTCAGATCATTTAATAATCCTCAATAATCTTCCAAAATCATCTTCAAGGGTTTATTAGTCAACCCTATGCTAAAACTCTATAAAATAAATATTTTCTGTGACTTTTCAAGTTTCAATTGTTTTTATAATTAACTATCGCATTTTAGACGATTCATTCAGTGTTTACTTCATAAAATTTACTTATTATATATATACATAATTTCACCCAAGGCAGAATTTTAGTAAGTTCGTATAATGTAGCTCCAAAATCTGATTTCTTTATCTTAAAATTTATTTTTCAAGGTAGGGACTCTATATATAAATTTTAAGTCAAATGAATTAGTCTAGTGAAAGTTCACTCACTCTTGATAACTATTTTTCTTAGGGTTTGTTCTATGTAAGTATTATCCTGATTATTAAATCTTAGTACTCTCTTAGATAATGGTGGCTTTTGGTAAATATCACTGTTAGTGTGGCTTCTAAAATTTTATACATGTATAATGTTAAACTTCCAAATAAACATGAGAATTTCCAATCTTTAAGTAACTCTCAATTTTTTTTTTACTAGACGCTCAATACTCCAAGTATTTAAGGCTCAATAATATTTAGTTTAGTGTTACTCACGTGTTTTCACTCCATAGGTAAGTATTTTTCACCAAGGATTTGACTCGGTAAACTCTTTACATGTATGAATTTAGTACTGGATCTTAATATATAAGTTTTGAATTGTTCATTGTGGCTAGTAATGAAATATGCCTAGCTCAAGATTTCATGATGGTAACGTCTTACCACCACTTCCCTCAAGTTCAACACAATCCATCACCTGCGTAGAAGATTATATACGGTTAGATGACAAGGCTTGACTAGCCCCTAAACTTCCAGAAGTGGGTGTGCACCCCCACTACTTTCAGCCTAGGAGTTCGTCGCACCAGGCACTTCCCGTAGGGTGTTAGGTTTAGGTGTTTTCTTTCTAAAGTTAGCATAGAGTTTTAGTGTGGTTTATAGGTTCGGGTGTATGCTACTAGTGTTTGTTAACTTAATAATTTTATAGACTTAAGATTTATCCAAACATTACCTTTAGGCAACAATTTGTACCAAATAATTCTTGAGATTTATTTTCAAACTTTAAAGGAGTTGAAGTACTTTCACATAATATCAATACTAATTTAGTTATTTAAAGTTCTATTTGTATACTGTTTTCAACCAAAAGTATTCTTTAAAATTTCTAGGAGCATGTGTACTTGCTCTTAAGGAATTGTATTCTTAGCCATGTATTCTCCATAAGTATGCTTGTGAAAATAGCTTAATATATGATTTATCTCAACCAACATCTTATCGTACTTAATATAGGATGTTCCAAACTTATATATATATATTTCTGTAGTTTATTGTTGGAACGGTATAACAACACATCACACTCAACAGACATTCATAAAAGAAAAGTGTGTAAAGGAATCATTCACTAATCTAAGAAGGGTTAGGAGTTGTGCCTTACTGGAATCCTCACTTCCCAATTCTATCCCAGTTTCCCAGTTTTAAGTGCACCTATATTCTAAGTATTTCACTCGGCTTGTTTCCTCGGGTTCAGAGCGTAACTACGCTCTGATACCACTTTCTTGTAACACCCCTATAATAATAAAACAACAGCGGAAAATAAACTAAAGGTGCTACAGACCATCGGGCTCCAAACACCCGGTACCAACCTCACCAATTACAACCATTACAATTAACTAAGTTACGGTCTGAACTTCGAGAAAACTTAACATAAACATAACAATAATAAAATACATTCACTCTCCATAAACCTAATCCCATCCCAATCACTCATGCTCTTCGTGGCCACCTGTAAATCAATTGTACCTGCAAGATGAAACCAAGCAGCCCACCCCGAGAGGGGTGGGTCAGTTCCCTGGAATGGAACTGGTACTAATCTCCAAAAACAAACTTATAAAACAACTCTTAAATAAATATTAGCTTGAAAGCAATCACTTGAACCACTCAGAGGAATAAAGCATTTCATAAATCTTCACACCAAGGTAACAAATTAAGAATAGAGATAAATAACAGAAGAGTAAAGTTAGTGAAACAAAACCACATCATGTGTTAGTGAACATCCACTGCCTTAGTTAGACCCAATACCCGTTAGGAGTAGAAAGACTCAGATAGTCACAAAGACTAGGAATAAGATAGATCCAAGAACCAATAACTCAAGAGTGGAATAATTCAACTGGGAGAGATGGCCCCCACCACCAAATACGTCATTTCAGGACAGGGGATATACAACCCCTTACTGTCAACAACATCCCTTATGGGACAGGGGATATACAGCCCCTCACTGTCTATCACGTCCCTTTTTGGGACAGGGGATATACAGCCCCTCACTGTCTATCACGTCCCTTTTTGGGACAGGGGATATACAGCCCCTCACTGTTACCATTGAAGACGCGCGCACGTCGAAACCTCAAGAACCAGCTCATGGATGAAACGATATCTAGAGTCAAAAGAAGAATTTACCAAAATTGACCTTTTCCAAATTCCCACCAGATCACTAACTACCCAGAGCAATACCAAAACACTCAGTCCTACAGAGTGCAGAAGCGTAAATCCTAAGCAGTCAATGTCCAATGGAACAACCAAATAGAAGGAACCAATACCCAAGTGAGTTTCACATTCAAGGCTCAGTTAGTCACACAAGCTGAGTTAGTCACACAACCATTTCCTTTTAGAAATTCCTCTTAAAGTCAGTTAGCGTTTTCCAAAACATTCCACAAGTCAATCAACAAAAATATCGGAGTACGAGAAATCGTACCTGGTCAATGCTGTAGCAGTTCTAGTAAACTCGTACAAACATTCAACAATTCTCTGAGGAACATTGAAGATAATTTACTATCAATAACCTGTACCCTAAGTTAAACTTAAATAAATTCCTCTCTCTTATTTCCAAATCTCAATCATCTTATAAGCCCTCGCTTAAATGTTATGTATAACCATTGACTTATTTTAGAAGGTTGTATAGCCCAAGGAATGTATTTTATTAACACCTGTTAATTGTTCCACTCCTATCCACTTTATTCATATTTAACCACAATCCTCACATTCAAGACTTTTGAGACCTTTATATCATAAATGTGTTTACATTATATAATTAAATCTAAGAATTCAATAATAATCTTAAGCTCAATACCTTTATTCTTAATTTAGAATAAACATTGTATTATGACCTATGATGGACTCATCTCAGAACACTATACTATTATCTCACAATGTAAAGATTATGTATTTAAACAATATCTACTAGATAACCCATTATGATTAAGTCTTTCCCTTAACTTAATTAAGATCTACATCTTGTATATTGGAATCAAAATGTTGTAGATACATTTTATTATAACTTAATTGAGCCACCAAACTCAATTAACATATCCTTAGTTCAGAATGACTTCCTATCATAACCGGCTAATAATCTTGTCATAAGATGTTGAATTACCTCTCATATTGAAACAACTATATTATAGTTAACTCAGACTTATCGAACTCTTACATTTAGTATTCACAAGGTATTATTTGCTTAATTATTACCTATATAATAAGGTGTTTAAATATAACCTTTTATGTATCCTTACTTACCTTTAATCTCCTAAATGTTTTATTTTTACACACCACTCTATAGACTATGTATAATCCTTTTGTACTAAACTTCAATAAACTTAAGCCTTAAATACATTTTAAATTATTTAAAAACCTAAGGTTTCAAAGGAGTAACGTAATAAATTTTCCCCTTATTATGTTTTAGGATAAAACATATATCTTAACATAAGGTAAAAAAAAATTATCTAAGAATTAAATCCCCATTCATAAGTGAAATTGCCAATTATTTAATAGGATCATCTATTCTGAAAATTCTCATATTTTATATTCAAATAACATATCATTATTTCTCATTACCGTAAAGTATATCAAATAATATCTTATGTAACTTAGTTTTATCTAATAAAGGTTCAAAGGTTTCAAGTATCAAATTCCTATTTACAAACCTTCTATAAATTCTAACTACTAATACCTCACTCAATTGTAAACTCACATCCTAAGTATTGGTAATAAATGTTATAAATGTATTTCATATGGCTTATCTAATGCCAAGAAACTTAAGGATTATTATTTAGATAAATTTCCAAATCATAGTTTAATATAGTTTTATATCATATCCTTTTAATGATTTGTCTTAAAACATTAAGTTATATTTCAATACATAAATGTTAAGAAATGATTAAATCTAGACTTACTAATCCACCTCACATTTATATGTAAAAGTATTTTATTTATTTTATTATTGTATATAATTAAGAACATTTAGATGTAAAGTATTACATTTATTTATTAATTATATAGTAAGTTCTATTTGTGTAAAATCTAATTATAAATATTCCTAAATTTTAACCTATTAATTTCTTAACCCAATTATAGATTTATATTGCGGTCATTGACTAAATATATACATGTATTTTAATACTGTTTATAAACTTAGAAATTCAAAGGTAACTCAAAACTCAATTTCGTAACCATAAATTAATACCACCTCATATTCTTTATTAGCAATATGTAGAGGTTTAGTTTAACTTATTAATTCCTTCGTTTATATTTCCTATAAGGTATTTAATTTTATTATGTTTAATGAGTATATATTTATATATACTAGGATTGTTCAAAACATTATTTATGTAGTTTATTGTATTTAATTATGTTTAATAACCTTTAGGCATAACTACAACGATATACGGTTTATAAAATAAAGTGTTTCCCTTTATTTATTCAATACATATATACGTATACCCGTATTAGAATTTAATTAAGACATCCCCTATGTAACCCATTATATTTTAACTATCTTATTACTACAACCTTTATCTGTATTCCAAGTATGTTTCATAAAGTATTTCTTTTACTATATCTTAGGATTCTAGCTCTTATAATATTTAGTTATTATAAGTGTTAATTTATTAGCTCCCTATTTTACCCTAAGTTACTACTTTACTCCCTATATATATATATATATATATATATATATATATATATATTCATATTTTCCTTAGTTTTAATTAAAAATATTAACTCCCATATAATATAATAAGTAAAACGTAAAATAATTAGATTCCTTGATTTAACATAAGTTTCTACTTAAATAAGTATATACATATATGTAAATAATTTCACTTCTCTCAAAAGCTAATACCAAAACATTTATAAACTTACTGTTATAAAATGTTAATTTAGTGTTCCATATTTTTCCCAGCTTATAAAGTTTATTAACAAACCATACTTTAATTTTTGGTTACATTAAAAACCTTATATTATAGGTTATTCTTAGGAAAAACTCATAAACACAATTTTAAAACCTTTTACCCTTGCCCAAAAATTCCCAAATTTAATATACAGTAACTATAACATTTTAGACATATTATAAAACTTTTTATTTCATAAAAATATCTTTTCAATTTAGCCAAATAATTCCAGAAAACTCGTAACTTGCAAAAATCATAACTCATGTTTAAAAACTCCAAAACCTTAATAATTTACATCAAAATAAAATAGATTTAATAAGGCATCTATGGTTAAAATTTCAAGTCAAAATACATTCGGGAAGATATTTAAATTAACTCACAAGTTAGGGTTATTTACTGAAATCATAATAAAAACTTATACTCTTAATTTGAAACGATCTAATCTCAGCCGTCCGTTTCTAATAACCACGATCGGACGGCTGCTGAATGTTGAGTTCATCATCCGCCCCCAAACCCAATTCGAGTACTAAATTCCAGTTTTCTCTCAATCTACAGAACGAAATAGAGTGATTCTTCCTCCATTCATTTCGAAATCAAATTCCGGTTCTAATGACACCGATTTCCCCAATTATAATGCAGTATACAACAAATTCGATTCTGGTTTACGAAAGTTAGGGTTCTTGAGTCTCTCGAATTCGTTTTTGCAAAATTCTCTCAATACAAGGCTTAATTGATCAAATTGGCAGTTGGGCTAAGTCGATATTGAAAAATCGAGTGTCAAAGTATGAGGAATTGAACGGAGACTTACCAGGGAAGCACCGGTGACGGAAATCGTAATTGGTTTCTGGAAATAAAATTCGAACTCGAGCTGTTCGAGTAGCGAACTTTGAAGATCTATAAAATACGTTCTAGATCGAGTTAGGCCATGTTCTTGAGCTCATTAGAAAGAAGAAAGATAGCTCTACCCAATGATAGCAAGAACTCACCCTAACTTGCACTACACAGAAAGAAATCGAAGCTGGAAGTTGCGAGTTTACCTTGCGTTTTCTGGAAAGAAAACTATGATTTTATGTTGTGACAAATCCAAAACTTTAGACACCTTGTTCTTCCGAACCATTGAGAATTGGCTTAGGCCGTCAATATGAAAGTTTTATAGGGATTATAGCTCTTCAAAACGAGCTAAAGAACATGAAATTTGGCTGAGAAACGAAGAAGTTATGGCTAGACGAAGTTACCTGATTCGAAGGGAAAAACTGGAAACTGCAGTTACGGTTTTGCAGAGTGGCTACTTTGATTCGATTTTCCGGTTGATTTAGGATGAGTTAGGGTTAGTGTGAGTTATGGTTGTTTAGAGGAAATGTAGTAGAAGGCAACAAAGAAGACGGCATTGAAAAATATTGAAAGATGAGTGAGATATAGCCGTCTAAAGTTAGGGCAAAATACTGAAATCTGTTACCGAAATTCAAGGGATAAAATCGGCTAAGTGTTGGCGACCCGTGACAGTGTGACACGTGGCATATTTCAAATTTTTGACTCTAAACTTCAATCTAGCATAACTTTGGCTAGGATGATCCGTTTTTGACGTTCTTTTTATCGATCTTCATGGTTTTCCATAACCTATTTATTGGTATAGGTTTCATGGCCTAGTTTGACCATTCTCAAAAAGTCAACCCTAGCAAGGCTTAAAAGGTTTTAGGGTTTCTAGAATTTTATATTGACTTTTATGTTTCAAAACAATGTTCCAACACTTCCTAAAATCTTTATAACATAGTTGGAGTGTTTATAAATTTTCCCAAGATTTATTGACTTATAAATCTTATTATTAAATTCATAATACTATATAATTATATATAATAATTAAATATTAAATTGTATTCCTTAGAGTTAAATAGGAGGAATCCCCTAAATTAATTTCCATAATTCCATATAATATTAATACTCATAATTCCATACAATAATTTAATATTCATAATTCCTTATACTAATTTAATATTCATAATTCCATATAATAATTTAATACTTAATAGTATTATTAAAGGAATAGTATTATTAAAGGTTTAATAAAAGAAATCCCCTAAATTAATTTAAATTAATTTAGGGGTATTTCAGAGAATGTCTGGAATGAAGGATAAATGCATGGTACTCCTCTGATCTGAGTTATTTTCTGAACCAAAACAGGCCTCTTTCATCCGGTTATTAAGTCCTTGGGGTGCTTCATCACCCATTTACCTAAGATCGTCTGATATGGGATAAAAGACCCAATACCGTTCAAGGATGGAGAGAAAAGTCTGGGGGATGAATTATTTGCGCGAACAATTTAATATATATGCAAAAGGAAAAAAAAGAGGAGGATCTTTAAAGTCTTATGTTTATTGCAAATCCTTTAATTAGATCATGAGTACGTGGTGTTGAAAGGTACTGCGGAATATGGCAGTACTTCACACCCCTTGTCATCCACGGGTTTGAGAAGAGAAACGGTTGGAAGGTTCTGAGTTACTCTATGTTTTGACTTTGTGATCCGACTTCTTCATAATTGTTTTGTTTTAAAAGCTTGCTTCGTTGTTTAAAAGACATGCAGTCAGGAGCAGATCGATTCTTGGGTTGTTATTATGGCTTAACTCCCTCTTATTTTGTGCGATCCCAAGGTTTGGTACTAAGGCATTTTGAGATATCTTACTCCTGCTTTGCTTGAGGACAAGCAAAGTTTAAGTGTGAGGAGGTTTGATAGATGTGAAATATGAATGGTTTTAGTGGTCTTTAATGCTTAATTTTCATACGCGCATTGATAATATTCCACACTTATCTTACGTTTTCCTTTGGTTTGTTGCTTGTTAAGACTTGATACTTTTTTGTATGCTAAATGCAGAGAAAAGCCAAGAAAACAGTAGATTAACTCATGAGGGTGATGATGCAACAAACGGGGATCAAATTGGAGTCAGAACGAAGAATTTAGAAGGTTTTGAAGGTATGTTCGAGCTTGTGTCCGAACATCCAAGCTCGGACACAAGTCAAGAGTTCGAATGCTGCGCCTGACGAAGTGTCCGAACTTTAGTCCTAACTTCGAATGAAATACCCCAAACCTTAATATATTGTATAAACACTTAAATATGGTGTATTAAGACTAAAAAGAGTCTTAGAAACATTAGTAAACAAATTTAAACAAAAGAAAACACAAAATGTGCTTTAAAGTCAATAAGAGCCAAAATGTGCTCTAAGCTTGGGATAAACTTGGTTAAGACCTAATGAACTTACCAAGACCTCATTTATACACTAATGAACATATTTAACCAATTACCAAAGAAAAACCAAGCATGAAAACAAGTTTAAACACAAAATGTGCTTTAAGGAGTCTTAAAGCACATTTTTAAAAATTGTCTTGTAAATGAGTTTTGAGTGGCTAGATGTCCATATTACTCTTAAATATATATGTGTATATAATATCACATTTGGATGTCTATATCAATGGGAAATAAAAAATTTCACTTCTATGTGCCTTGTTTTCATGAATAGTGATTTTTATAAGCTATTTTGTAACATATGTTTGTATAAGTAATTAAATTGACAAATAAAGACTATATTACCCCTAAGTATAAATGGGGGCCGGTTTTCTTAAGTGTGGTGACTCACCACTCTTATTAATGTATTAAGCAAGTAATGATAAGTAAATAAACTACTTTTTACTTTATAAAGTATAATATCTTCAAAAGCAAATTCTATCTCATTCTCTCATTTCCTTCCTTGTTCACACGGCTCCACACCCCTCTTCTTCCTTCTCTTCCATGGTAATACCACACCACCTCCATTAAAACTCCTCTTTGATCTCTTGTAAAATCTTGCTCACTTGTTCAAATCAAAAACAAACACCACCAATCTCTTCCTCTCATCAAGCTCTTCATTCCTATCTTCTTAAAATTCCAAGACCACCATTTCGGTGCCATGGAGTTCCACCATTGAAGGAGCTTGAGCTTGTATTTTTACATATTGTTACTCTCATTTGCTTCTAGGTAAGGAATCTCAAATAAAAACTTCATTTCCTTCATGTTTTTGTTGTAAGCGAAAACACATATTGAAGGAGCTTTTTGTGTGACCTTGTTCTAGCTTCATTCCAACTCTTCATGGACTAGGTGGAGTCCTCTCTTGTTAGACATTCAAACTCTCTTCAAAGAGCAAGGTAAAACAACTACATTAATGTTTTTGAAACAATGTAAAATTAGGGTTTACAATGAGATGGAGCTTATAGCTTGAATACTCATTATAATGTTTGTATATTGTTTAGAACTTGTCAAAGAATCAAATACCCTACCGGTTTTTAAAGGAAACAAGAAAGAAGTTGTTTGGAAAAGAGGTAAATCTACTAACCAAATGTTGTTTAATGCCTTAGGAGAAATGAGCTTATAATGCTTGTTAAAACTACCTAAAGAGCAAATGGTGAATGACTTAGTAAAGTGTTCTCAAGAGCTTAGTAAAAGGCATATGTGTTGTTGAGTGTATTTGCAGGTTAAAGGCAAATATATTGTGGAAATTCAGTGTTTATGATTTATGCATTAAGGGCCTAAGAGCCATGTCATTTAAGGGCCTAAGTGCCATGCAATTTAAATTATGCACTATATTGTGATGTAGTGCTTTATGAGTGGAGTTTTGTGTTTAATAAGTGCTTGATGGATTTTTAGTGTTCTTGGTTGTTTGTTGGTAAAAACAATGTGTTTTGGTTTAGTAATGTGCTAGGAGAACCTATGTCGAAATTTAGGTAATAAATGAGAAGTCTAAGAGTTAAAATGAGTTTGATAAGTTAAGAGGTGTTTAGATTGGTTAAGTGTTGTTCTTGGGTAAGAAACAGATTAAGGGATTTAGGATGTCATAAGGACTTAGGCATGAGTTGAGGTTTTAGTAGGTACCAAAGTCATTTTGGACTTAGGTAAATACTTAGGCAAACTTTGGTAATAAGGAGGGAGTGTAAACTTGGAAAAGAATTTTCAAAATGGATATAAGGAGTTAGTTGTGAGCGATGATGCTTGGGAGATGATGTTAAAATAAGGAGAAAGCATTTTGGGATGATAGTTATCATAGGTATGAAACACCACTTGAAAAACTTGGAGAAAACATTGTAAGTGTTAGGAATTTTGTGAGGAAATGGGTAAAGGCTTAAGGAATTAGATAATGAGTTTTATGAGTGTTTAAGGATGTCTTAAGGTGTGTTTAAAGTGCCCAAATGAGGTTAGGGAGTACTAGGTTATATGGGGTGAAGTTTGGAGTTGAATGTAAAAAGGAAAACAAAGGTCTGGGGCAGACCGGACTTGCGACCGGACTTGCAAGTTCGGTCGAGCCCAGTTTACCCTGCGAGAATTGGCTTCTGGAATGGACCGACCTTGGGGACCGGACTTGCAAGGTCGGTCGGGCTTGTATTTTGTGTACGGATTGAGTTACTGGAATCGACCGGACATAGGACCGGACTTGGCAAGTCCGGTCGGGCTAAATTTTCAAAGGGAAGAAACTCTCGGGAAAAGACCGAACATGCGACCGGACTTACAAGGTCGGTCGGAGTAGAAAATTTTAACGGAAATGTGTTCTGGAATCGACCGGACTTGGGTAAGTCCGGTCGGCAAGGTCGGTCGGACCTAAACTTGTAAAAAAAAAAAAAAAAAAGAAAAGAATGTGACCTATGTAGTTAACCCTAGGGTATATAATGAAGGTAACCTAGGGTAAGTTAGACATTAAACATGTCAAATAATTATGTTAAACACTTAGTAAATTTGGAGGTTAAGTAAGTTAATTAACCGACGTTCTTGAATCATGTATAGGAGTGACCTACGGTGGAAACAAATCAAGGCAAGGACCAAGGTATGGTTTTCTTGCAGTCTGTTGCCTACCGGTTTACACCGGCTTGTGTGTTGTATGTTTTTCTGTGTGTTTATGACGTTATAAGATTTAAACATGTAATGAGTTTACAGTTGTTCATGTTATTGTGATGTTATGATGTGACTCATTCCCTTGTGTGTGTCTAACATGATTTACCACCTATTGTGTGTTGGTTGCTAAGTTCCACTATGAACTTCTAACAAGTGTTAACTGGGAAGTGAGGAATCCGGTTGTCCGGTCATGCATGTAAGTTAAGAGTAGATATCTGAATCAGATTCGACTCTTATGTTGTTAAGATTGTTCTCCCTAATTTGGCGTTCGATCTCCCGCTAGCTTCTTCCAAAGCTTACCTATTCTGACTTATGATCGGTTTAGTGGGAACATGTGTTTGTGTGGTGTGTTCGGGTCACTAAATCCGAACCATCTGTGACTTAAGTTACTCGTTCGTCTAACAGAACGGTAACGAGTGTGTTTAACGAGCTTAACATGAGGGTGAATCATTCTCTAGCTCTTGTGTTATTTGACCCTTGTGGTTTGTTATCGTGGAGTGAAAATCCACTGTGTATGTGTTATTGTGCTGTGCACCATTGATGCTATGCCACATGTTATGTTATGTTATGTATATAAATGAATGCCATGTTATCATGACAATTAGTTGCGCGTATCCCGGTAGCCGATGGGCTGCGCGTTAGCCATACCAGCCAAGGGTTGCTGACCCCCTCGGGGGATCCATATTTCTTATACTGCAGGATGAGGATCGAAGAAGCGGAGTGGCTCTAGATCCTAGGAAGTGATTTACTTTTGTATACTTTTGGGATGATGGCCCGGGATGCGCCTGTGCTCCCGTGGCGTTGTATATTTGGTTGTTGCAGTTTTACAGTGATGTTTAACAGTGAAGGAAGTATGTAATACTCGGTATTGTATATGATGTATTTATGATTTAGTTTTATGCTCGGGAGTCTGATCATCAGACCGGTACACTTGTATTTATTCTGCCTTGTCAACCACGTGGGTGGTTGACGGCGTTGTAGCACCGAAGCGTTAGTTACTGTTTAGTTATTTATTCCGCTGCGATTTCATTTAGTGTCATGTACGTAGTAGGGGTGTTACATCGAAGTTCGGACATGGTTCGAGCTCAAAACGATGTGTCCGAACATTGAAGGTCGGATCAATGTTTGGACGCGACTAAATTCTCAGCAGAAGTTCGGCGTTTTGAAGGAAAAAGGGGAAGAAACTCTACATAAGTGACCTAATTAGAGGAGAGGAATTATCACAGGACATACCATTACATCACGACACTTTGACCCTCTTCAAGAACGCTCTCTTCACTCATCTCACTGCATCGACATCAGCTTCACCTTCATCCACATTCATCAAGTGCACCATTGCCATTGTTGAGGAGCGTTGCCAGAAGAGAGTCAGTCCACCGTCTTCAACCTTGCGCCAGCAGTCGCCGAGTCTGGATAATTACTCAATTTGGGAGTTTTTCTTTCCGTAGATGAATTCTCTTTTGATTGTATTCATTCGCTTCTTTGATATGTCTGGCTAGTAGGGATTAACTCTGGGGTAGGGTTGTTAGTGATGGATACAATTTAGTTAGGATTTCTGTAGTTTGACTATGGGATTGTAATGGATTGTTTCTAGGTTAATGCTAATCATTCATCTTCTCTATTAAATTTGCGCATTTATAGAGTCGTTTTGCGAATCCTATTAGGATCAGATAAGGTGATTAATAGGAAGTTCGAATTAACCTGGAGATTTGGGGAAAGATTAGTCGGATAGATAATTTTTCCTGCAAAAGCTATTAATTCTTCGCGCGTATTACGCCTATATGTGTTTTGCCAGCTTCTAGATTAGAGTTGACATGTTCTGATAGGTGAGCTCTTCCTTTAACTAAGATTTAGGATCGAAGAGAGTTTAAGAATTGGCCTTTCCGTTTCTCATAATTGAATTGTAGGTTTGGCTAGATTTATCCAGCAAAGAACAACCCAAACCCGGAGTTCCATTCACTTTACCAACTTTAACATTTACTTTCATTAATCGTCCATTTAGACTTTGATTTGCGTTTTCTCAATTCAGTTACAAAAACAATTCACAACCCCCCTAAATTTCCAGTTTTCTTAGGACTTGGGCTTATTTATTCAAGTCCCGTGGTTCGATACCTGGTTACTTAATTTCCTATACTATAGTGACCGGGATTTTTACAACCCGACAGGCTTTTCGTTTTATTAATTTCTAGGTTTATCGATTTAGTTTTAGTAGAGCATTTTCCATGTTTGCATGGGTCTAAGTGATTTTAAGTTTAACCTAATTGTTGGGTTGTTTGTGCAGTATGGATACTTTTGCTCTATACTTGAATTAAAGTTGTTTTGGTTGATACTTCTTGCACGAATGGTGGTGGATTTGGTTGTATATTGGGCTATGGTTAGCCTAGGATATGGTTGGCCATGTTATTCAAGTCACTTTGGGCTAAATCTTATTGATTTATCAATCAGGTTCTTTACACTTCTGTCCAATGAAAAGAAGTGACCCATAGTCTACTCTAAGTGTTCTGGTTAACCTTAGGAGTTTTGCACACTTAAGGATTATGAGGTGAGGTGGTGGTGGTGGAACTTTCATATTGAGATTATACCTTATTATTTGGTTTGGAACGTCATGTGACTTACAGGTATGACATTTAATGCAAAGAAGGTAGATTGGGTGTGATGTACTTTTACTGATTATACTTCCTTGTGTGATTGCTACTTTATGAGTATATAAACTTGACTCAATGAGTTTTTAAGAGAAAATGAATTTTACAGGGTGTGGTATTTGTTACTCAGTTTCGCTGATTTTGTTTGCAACCCCTTTGTGTGTATGTGTGTATTTATGGTTGCAGGATGATTTCTTCGGTGAGATTATGTGGTACGAGGATACCACGTACGATATACTTTATGTATGCATGTATTATACTCAAAGTAAGGAGATGATGCATGGGGTAGCCAGAATTACTTATGAAGAATGGATCCAAACAGTTCAAGGTTATAGAAACGTGGAGTTTGGGGTAATCAGACTACAACTCACTTAGCTGATAGTTTCGTAGAATACACTGGAGAAAAGTAGAGAAGGATGATGTGATGTAACCCTTTTTGATATCCCTTTTACATTTTGGTTGTAAGATAGGAACTTAGAGTTAACATAGAGGTTAGCAGGAAAAGGGGTTTGGATTGTAAGGTGTATGTAAGGAAACTTGGTAGTAGAAACTTTTGTTGGGAGAAGTAGAGGTAGATTTAGCCTTAGCATATGCAGTAGGTGGCAGATGTGGCGGTAACTCCCTGTTGTACTTTATTAACTTCCGCTGTGAAATATAAATGCAAGTAAGTTTGTTTCGTTCAAAAAAATGGTGGTTATAGATTCTGGGTTAAACCGGGGTGTTACATCGAGGGTTAAATTGGAAAGTAGGGTTTCTAAGTAAATTATTGGATAGTCAAGGGCAAAATAAAAAATTTAGTTAAGTTTGGGGTTAAATTGAAAAAAAGGGCTTCTCGGTAAATTACTTAAAAATCTGTAAAACAGTATTTTGGAAAAGAAAATTTAGGGTTTATTGTGAGATTGGGTTAATTAGGATTAATTAGGGTTTAACTTTAAAATCTAACTGTTATTATGTCATTTAAATTGTATTATATTTGATTCATTATGTGGGCTAATCTAATTGGCTTAGTGGGCCAGATTTTATTGGGCCAAGATCTAGAGAGTTAAACCTAGGACCCATATCAAAAAAGAAAAAAGGTTTTATTGACCACGAGCCCTAGAAAACCTGGGCCCATTTGAGTATACAAGCCCAAACTCGAATTGGTCACGATGGACTTGTCGATAAACTAGACTTTTAGTGAAGTTGATCATTGACTAAAGTCTTAGAAAAATTAAAGCCAAATCGGACTAATTCTAGAGGCCAATCTTTAGCTGGTCCTAATGGATCCATTTACTGGAATTTGGAATGTGTTGACCGATTAACTAAGTTGACCAATCTTAAAACATTTTGATCGCGTTGACCTTGACCGAATTGGGTGCATTGACCACTTGGTCAAAGTTGACAAACTTAAATGATTTTTTTTAGAAGGGCTAGGTCCATGAAGTAGGTAGGGCCTAAGGGCCTACCTTAAAAAAGTGAAGGAATAAAAAAAATTCGAAATTAAAGAGAAAGAATGGGCCAGAAAAAAATTGGCTAAAGAAAATGAATGGGCTAAACTAAATAAATATTGGACAATGAACAAGGTTGGCACATGAGAGGTACACTTTAATATGAATTAAAATACCAATGCAAACTAGAATTAGAAAAGGAAATCGGTTAGGAAAGCAAATTCAGGCCAAGGTAATGAGGTCAACTTAGAAGCCTTATATAAATTAAATACTAGTAGGACCTAGTAAAAGAATTAAGATTTATGGAACTATATAGCAAGTTGTAATGGGCCAAGGGAGTGAACTAGATTAAGTTCACTTAGGATATTAAATAAAGACAATTGTTAAGGCTCATAGGTCTGGGCAAATTTAGAAATAATTTAAATGGAAGGAATTGGATCAAGTTTTGAAGTAAATTGGGCCAATTGGTTTGGCCATAGCTCACATGGATCCAATAAGTTGGAATAAGTTATAAGAACGTAACTAAAGTCTTGGATTAGATTTGAAAATGGGAGTTAAAGTTTAACGGAGAACAGATTAAGGAACCATATTACATAGGTTCTTTGGAAATATTCAAGGATGTGAGTTATGAATGACGTAATTACCTTAACTAACCAACCAAAAATTATAATACTCCAGGAAGAATTTTGTTACCCTTAATTAGTAAACCTTCAAAACTAAATTGGGAGGAACAAACAATGGAAAACAGTAATATATTATGAACCATGAGTAACATGAAATTAATAATTTCCATTTCCTTCCCAAACTAGGATTTGGATAGTGGGATGCATGTGGTTAGATTTGGAGAATGGGAAGCAATCATCTAAGACATCATTTAAAACTGCTTATCCCAAGGTATGTTGTTTTGTGATCCAAATGTCTGCGAGGATCACCTTGGGTCGGATGTGTGATTACTTGTTTGATAAGAAGATATCTGTGATTAGTTGTTTGATAAGAATGTATGTGTGGCTATAACATGTTGTTTATTCGGGGATGTGCATGGTGTGATTTGGATTGTTGTATGATTTGTATACCATCTGTGTGTAAGCTCAAATGTGACAACTAAAGATCAAACTTATATACATTAAGATATGCTTGTGAATATAAGGAAGACTGTGGAATATGTTATTTTGAAGCATGTGGTGAACATCGGATGAATCATCCTTATAAAAAATATATAACCTAAGAATGATTCTTAGCCAATGAAAAAAGAAGATTCATGATTATATGATGAGTAAAATTTGGACATGATATCCATTGAATAAAATTCCTAAGAAGGTTTCTTAGGTAGAGAAGTGGAAAGACCTTAATTGAGGCAAATAAATATCGGATATGATACCTGCTATATAGTTCCTAAGAGTACTTCTTAGGCATTGAGATTGAGGCTATTACATATGGTGGCGAATTGGTTATTGGTGAGAAATCCAAGAGGTTCTTGGTTGCGCATTGTGATCATAGAGTGGATTACCGAGATCGGGTCTGCTCAAAATACTGGTAATCCAACGAGTCCAAATTGATCATTGGCGGATCACCCCATCTGGTGTCGGCTACTGCCGTAGGTGTCCCGCCTTATAATAGGGGATAGTGGAATGGATCACCCCGTCTGGTGTCGGCTACTATCGTAGGTGTCCCGCCTTACGAAAGGGGAATTGTGTCATCTTCTAACATGATGACACACCAGGGATATAAGATGAAGAGATTGATGAGACCTCGATGATCTGTATCGTATTAACAAATGCTCAACAGATTCATGAAATCTTAAGAAAGTTATGGAATCCCATTAGAAACAATAAAGAAGCCTAAGGGCTCAAATAAAGAAGATATACTTAACATCCTTTGTATGATGCTCGTTATGATTATCCTTGTTCAAACTTTATACTACATTTTTATAAAATGAAATATTACCATTAGAATATAGTATTGATAAAAAATCTTAAAAAGTACTATTCAACAAAGTTTTTTTTTAATCAAAAACAAGTATACAAATGAATAAATAATTTTATCTTTCTGACTTAATTAATATTTATTCATTTAGATAAAATGATTTAAAATGATAGTATCTTAAAAAGTAACTCTTTATTAGTTAATTGATAAATTGAAAAGATGTAACACCCCAACTCAATCCAATTGTGGTCTCGCAATTAACATCATATATATATACATGTCACATCGGAATTCTTACATCCAGGACCTTGCCACGGTCTGACTAAGAATATACCGAACATTAGTCTAACAACCTTAACCATTTACTAACCTTCTTACAACCCTCAATCCTATACATCTTACTAACTCATATTGCCATACGAGTGTACCATGCACAACTCGTAGGCCACTTTTAACCCTTAACACTGTATCCTCTTCTTACCCTCACGACGGCCGCTTCCTGTTGTACCTGTGTAGTAAAAACAGCCCCCAAAGGGGGTCAGCACGAATGCTGGTACGATCCCCTCATGGCCCCCAAGCTAACGTGGCTACGACGACTAATGTCGATAGCATGGAGGTTGATTAGATGCACAACATAATAGAAAGTGCAGTAAACAACAACTCAGATATGAACAATCAAAGTTCACACACAATGAACGACTTAAATGTTCCCTTAATTAGAGAGTTAGTTATTTAACTCCTTAAGTAATATTCCCTCTTAATCTTAGTCATCCTATCTTACCTCAATCTGATTTTTATGTTATCTTCGAAACAACATCCTTAATAAGGAGTGGATGTAGCTATCTGATCTTAATATTACAAACCATCCTTTAAAAGGAATGGTTGCAACTTATGTTAACCTCACCTTAATCTTAATCTTAATAATACAATTCATCCTTTAAAAAGGAATGATGTAACTTAAATTAATCTCACCTTAATCTTAATTAATAATACAAATCATCCTTTAAAAAGGAATGATTGTAACTTAACTTATCTTATCTTATTCTCAGAATAAACCGTTCCTGGAGGGGAATGGTTGTAGCCTAAGTCCAAACCTGGGATTTAGGGATCCCACCGCACCATCTTAATGCCACCTACCCTGGACGGGAATCCAGCGTAGCTGAGCGGCAACGGCCCTAGGCTACAAGTCCGAAGACAAGTCCTTAATCGGAGGTCGAATCTACTCTAGATACGACCCCCTTTCCTTAGCATGCATGACGGAGATCGGTCCGGGTTTCCTCACTCAAGTTCCAGTTAGTAGTTATCTCAAGACCCTGTTTGTTGGTTAACCCTTTCGGTTCATATCGTCCCTCATTAGGGGGCGTCCTTAGTCTCACTCAATTCCTTACTAAACATTGGTTAGTAAGTTCTCACGGTATGTTGTGTTAGTCTTCAAACAACACACAAACAATACAATATATATAATATGTTCCGGTTGCATGCTTATCTTGTTTAGTGAGCACACAAAACAAATAGCACACAAGCCGAGGGAACCTCGTTAGCAAGCAGGTCACAAGAGAACTGTACCGTTCACCGTTGGTCGTTCGGCTGCTTACTCTATTCCGGAGTCCAAACTCCCAAGTCCTAAAACATTCATTCAG
Organism: Limonium bicolor; assembly: GCA_023374045.1. Taxonomy (NCBI): domain Eukaryota; kingdom Viridiplantae; phylum Streptophyta; class Magnoliopsida; order Caryophyllales; family Plumbaginaceae; genus Limonium; species Limonium bicolor. The sequence continues at coordinate 13,167,538 of CM041779.1, read as the reverse complement.
TTTAGGCTGTTAATCACTTAACTTAATATGACTTACTTAACTTGTTGAACTTACTTAATTCCTTAATGATCCCCACCTAACACTCTTAGGTCTTACACTTAATCTTACAAACTTAATCTTAAACTTTCAAGTTATACTTAACTTAACTTAATCTCTTAAGTTCTTAGGGTCTCAATCATTACTACCTACCAAAGGCATACCTATTACCCATTGCCATTTTAGAATTCAAAATTCTTTCTTTTTTGTTTTTATGCTCGACGGACTTACCGACGGACTTGCCAAGTCCGGTCATTCCAGTACCCTTTTACCGTTGGAAAATTCACTCGACCGAACTTACAAGTCCGGTCTAGTCGGTCGATTCCAGAGGACTTATAATCCGTACAAAATTCATGCCGACCGGACTTGACAAGTCGGTCCCATGTCCGGTCCATTCAGAAACATTTTCCGGTAGTGTAACAGAGCCCGACCGACCTTGCAAGTCCGGTCTAAGGCCGGTGGCTCTAGAAACTTGTTCTAAATTCTCTTTCAACTCCAAACTTCTCCTCATATATCCTAATATGTTATAACCTCATTTGGGCACCTCAAATACACCTTAAGCCCTCCTTAAATACCTTAAACAATCCACCAAGATCCACTTAGTATTATGCATTTTCCTTGTAATAATGCTAACACTTGTAATGTCCTCTAGGTTTCTAGGTGGTGGTTATACCTAGTGTAACCACCATGCCAAATGTTCCCTTCACCACTATAACATCATCTCCCAAGCATTCTCATATCTAAAACTCTTTTATGCCTTTACTTAAAGTTCCTTCCTAAGCTTAAGCTTCCATCCACCAACACCTTATTTCTTCCTAGTTGTTTACCAAACATTTGCCTAAGTCCTACATGCTCAATTACATTCTCTCGATTCTTAAATCCTCCAAGGTAATGCCTAAGTCATTAATCTCATTACCACACTTTATCTTACCCCTTTTTCATCAAGGCAACCCTAAAACTTCCTAGTACCCTTAGTCATTATTTCCCTTAGAACATATTCAAATCACTTAATCATTACACCTTCTCCTTAAACTTATGCTCAAATATTATATTCCTCATCTCATGATTTGGTGTGCTCAAAAACACTCACCATTCCTCTAACACTCCTAGACATCTAGGTCATCCTAACCTCAAGGACTCCTTAATTAACTAATCTCCACTCAAATTCCTTATAATGATTCCTAATAAATCCTAGGTCATATTAGTTCACCACCATCGCCTAAACACTTATTTTCTACTCAAATTTTGCCATAGCGCCTCTAGCATCATAGGCCCAAACACATTATTTTCCTCATTTAACCATCTCCACACCTCAAGTTCTTTTCATCATATCTCATCACCCAAACCAACTCATTCATAACAAACTAATATTTTGCAATAAATCTTAAATTGCGTAGCACTAAGGCTCTTAAATGACATGGCTCTTAGGCCCTTAAATGACTTAAACTTAAACACTGAATTTCCCACATATAAGCTTTCAACCTGCAAATACACTCATCAATCTCATAGTAGTTATAATGCTCTTAAAATCCACCTTAAACTTATATTACTAACTCATTCTCATTAGCTCCTTAATCACAAGTTCATAAGCTTGTTAAGTTCTTTTTCCTTAGGTTATATATCCCAATACACAATGTAAGCTCTAAGCCACATTGGTATTTATCTAAAACTCATTCCTTAATCTTAAACCACCATTAGGTAAGCATTTACCTTGTTTTCTCAAGCTTATCTTAATCTCCTCCTTAGGCCTTCTCCTTGCATAGATCTCGGCCACACTTAAATTCCTTTTGCCAATGTTCTAATCAATATTTAAGGACTCATATGAGTACTAAACAATGCACTAACCTCAAGGAATAAAAACCTAGGTTAGAAATGTGTTCTAAGGCATAAAAGTGGATGATTACCTTTGAAGTCTCAAGGTTAGACTTTGGCATTGAATGAAATAGGACCTCCACTAGTCCTTGGTGAATAAATCAAGCTAAACAAGGCATAAAAACATAGCCCCATGAGAAGGAATTTTCGGCCATGTACAAGAAATGATGGAAACATGGTTTTTTTTACATTTTCTTTACCTTAAGAGAATGGAGAAGCTAATGAGCTCTTCAACTTGATTTTCCCCCATCAATGGAGTTTTTTCATGGCACCAAAATGGAGCTTTGAAAGATTGAAAAGATAGAAAGATAGAAAGTAGGTCTTGACCTAACTAGACAAATATGCAATTTGTTTTGGATTTGGAGCTTGGAGTTGTATTTGGCAAGTGATTGAAGATGGAGAACCATGGAGGGCAGCACTCTCGGTTTTGGAACATGAAGAGAGAAGAAGAAGAAACCGTGGGTGAGAGAAAGAGAGAAATGGAGGATAGAGGAGGAAGGTAGCTTATAAGGGATATTTTGCTTTAATAAAGCAAATAGTAACTTCTTTACTTATCTCTTCTTTCTTCCTTATTTGACTACTTATGGTGACTCACCCTCCTTAGAAAAACCGGCCCCCTACCTTAAATGAGGCTAGTCATGGTCTTTGTTGACCAACTAATTAGCTTAAGTTAATTAAAACTTAAACTAGTCACTATTTGGCACTATTCACTAATCAGTGCACATATTTCTGAAATTTTTGATTTCCCATTGATTTAGACCTCCTAATGTGATACTAATTAGTACACATGTTGATTAAAGAGTAATGATGGACATTTAGCCACTCAAAACTCAATTCTAAGACAATTTCTCAAAAATGTGCTTTAAGACTTCTTAAAGCACATTTTGTGTTTTAACTTGTTTCCAAGTTTGGTTTTCTTTGCTAATTGATTTAAAATGCCCATTAGAATATTACTAAGGTCTTATCATGCCATTTGGGTACTCACCCAAGTCTCTCCAAGCTTAGAGCACATTTTTGCCCTAATTGCCTTTAAGGCATTTCCTTGTGTTTTCCTTGGTTTAAATTATCTACCAATCTTTCTAAGGCATATTTTAGCCTTAATACATCTTGATTTGATGTTTACTTAGCATACTTAGGTTTGGGGTATTTCAAAAGAAATGGGCATTATTTAAACTACTATTGGGTCCGTTTGTGGACTTTGGCTTTTAAAATGACGTTTTTCGTCTATTTCATTATCGGTCCCACCATTTCTCCTGTACTTTATTCAAGCACTGCATCCAAGGTTAATTTAACAGATGTCATCAATTTCAGTGTCATCTTCTCTACTTTATTCTAACAACTGACCACAAACAGATAATTGTTCTTATAATTTATTTATATATAATTTTTTAAATATATATACAATGTATTTCAACCGGCACAGGGCCCCCTAATTGATTGGGACGACTCTGCCAATAGTGTGACCCATGTGTGGTTCTCTACTAACTAAAGCCATATGCGTGTGGCCTGACCATTCTTGGGGCACACATCAAGGTTCGAACCCAACCCACGACATATGGATATTTATCATCTCTGACCACCTTGATCGAATCCATGATGTATGGGTAAACAAACCCCCATTCCAATGACATAATTAATTTGTCCTAGTGCGCTAAAATGTGCACACATCAAGAATCGATCCTGCGACGTGTGGGCTGGACAGATATTACCTTAACCATTAGACCATGATAGTTATTCACAATATATATACATACTACATGTATATATAGAATGTTTGACTCTCTATATGTAAATAAAAAATTTACCGAGATATGATCGAACATTGGAGTTGTAAAATTAATAAAATAGATGTAGGTCTGACTAAGCCACATTGATATTTTAATTTGCATAATATTATAACATTAATTTTGTACGGTCAAAATAATAAAAATAAAAGTGTATGTTGGCTTAAAATTGTATAAAATTTAAAACTAAATATATATATATATATAGTTTGTATTTATTTTACAAATTCTAACCAACATGTCAACTAATTTAAATTATTATTATTATATTTTAATATTTTACTCATTTGTGTGATATTTGTAAACTAAAAGAATTATATAGTAGAATGTACAATAATTGGACACATTTTAAAATTTACCATTTTATATACATATATATCATTTATTAATTTATATCATTTTGACAACTAATTTATATTAATTTTGTTAATTTTAACCAACATATGTACTAGTTTAAATTATTATTACATATACGCTATTTATAATTTATTAATACGTGTGATACTTTGAAAATTAAAAATATTATAAGTATCACAAATATATTATGTTACACATATCTTGTATGATAAATAAATTCTTTTAGTGGTATGTAGTTTTAATTAATTTTCATGAATTAGAATTTTTTTGTTTACTTAAAGTTCTTTTTACAATTTCAAAAGCTAAAAGGTAAGAAGTAAAATGTACTAAAGGTACTATATTGAAAAAAATATAAAAAATAAAATATTTATATAAGAAGATAATATATTCACTATGTCAGCAACATTATAGGTTAGTATTCTGAATTATGTAGTATTCACACGTTTAAGTTATAAGACAATAATAATTTTATTAATGCTTACGAATATTAGCTATCATTTAATATATTCAAGCACAATAGCAACTGAAATTTCATCAGCATTATTAGTCGGTAGCAATTTTGAAACTTAAGATAGTAGCAATTTAGCTACTTGTTAAAAATATTTGTTATCATAGCCAAAATAGTAGCACAATAGCAACCATAATCAAGTGTTAGTAGCAATTTCATAATTTCGCTAATCTACATGGTTGTAGCAACTTTTAAGATAGTAGCTAGTTAGCTATTGATTAGAATCTTTTTGCTACCGTTACTCAAATAGTGGTATAATAGCTACCATGATTGAATTAGCATTAACCAAGTAGTAGCAATTCATTAATTTAGCTACCACTATTGGTAACAAAATTACTTCTACTAAAACTATCGGAATGAAAGATAAAATAGCTACTATTGATGGTAGCAATCTTGTAAGGCGGTAGACATTTAGCTACTGGCTAAAAGTTTAGCTACCATTGTTGTTGTGGTGGCACAAAAGCAACCACTTTGTTAATACCATCAAAAATCAGTAGCAGTTTTCCAGTTTAAATACCAATATATGAGTAGTATCAATTTATTGGTAGCTAAAACATCTTTTTCTTGTAGTGATAGGAAAGGAGGAGTATTGCCTTATAAAATTTAGCTAGAATACCTACCTATGTAGACATGATTTATGTCTTCAATCATCAAAGAAATCTGGAGCCAAATTGCTCTAATTCAACCGTGAGAGACATGGAAGAAACAAGGACAAATCAATTAGAAAAATCAAAAGGGAAAATACTTACCTACTTGTCTTGACTTCTAATTTCAATCAGCAAACAAGACTCCATAATTCCCTCTTCAATCAACCGAAAATGTGTCTCAATTAAGAGACTTTAGTGGTCAAAGTTCTAAGTCAAATTAATTAAAACAAGACATAAAATAATGCCTTGGATCATATCAATCATTTCCAAAATTAATTCCTTGTCCTTCCTACATTAATAACCTACGTGAGCTTGCCTTCCTTCCTTGCTCACATCAACCGGATGGTAAGTTCCCCCTTCTCCTCTCTTTTCTTCTTCCTTCCTAAATTAATTCCTAAGTGCTAATAAACTCCATTAATGGTGTACTAGTTCGTAACACCATTTTAATGTAATTTCCTAGTTAAATCTATCAAGTCTTGAAGCAAGAAAACATCCTAGCAACTTCTACAATTTTCGCCAAGCATATATGTCCCAAGGGGGTTCCTAGATTCAACAACAACACAAGGAACAACAAGACAAAGTTAAGGTTATTTTTATGTTGAAAATCCTAGTACATTACCTTAAGCAATTTTTGAAAATTTAGGAACTTCTAAACCAATATTTTCTTTATTATTTCATGAAGGAAACTTGGATCTACAATCATCCCAAGGTGTACCAAAAATACCTTGTTAAATTCCTAAGGTAAACTCTTGTAAAATTACTACAAGTATTATTTATAAACTCTTGTTAGAAGACTAACAAAAACATCTCCTACATATGTATACAAGGAGGCCGAAATACCCTCATCAAAATAGCATTTGGAGAGCTTGGAATTCAAGGAAAAATCAAGTACAAGAATTGTCTTGATTTAAGGGGTAAGTTTATATAAATAAGGTTATTAAGTTTAAGTTGATTTAAACTTCAAACTTTGGTATAAAATTATGTACAACCTCTAAATAAATTAGGGCCGAAAATACTATAGGGCATTTTGTCAAGAAAATAATTTATAGCATATAAGGTAAGGTTATTACCTTAAGGTATATATTTGTGTCACAAAAATTAATTATGCTACACATATAAATAAACCGAATGGTCTAGGAATAAAATGTTCTATTTTTAGTTTATAATCATCCTAAGTCATTAGCATAATTTTTAGAAGTGTTAAATGGCTTATATACATTTATATATACATATTATAAAGTTTAAAGCAAGTTTTAAAACCATATGATAAAATTAAATGGGGGCCGAGAACAATATATGAGATTTGGTGAATTTTAACATATATATGAGTGTATTAACTTATATTATAAATTTTGGGAATAATAAAAATAGCTACAAGTATTTAAATGGCTATTTTAATAAGTTATGTGGCTAAAATGCAATTTTTGAAAAGTTAAGTGTATAAATAATAATTGTCGAGAGCATAAGGGGTTATTTGGCATAATTATGATATAATATAAGGTAGGAATTAATATTATGAATTTTGGTGAATTTAAATAAGTGTTTAAGTGTTTAAATAACATTTTTAAAAGTTTTGGGGCTATCTTGTAATTATTGGAAAGTTTAGAGTGTAACCGAGAATATATATGTTTTTATGGGTATATTAAAGTATTAAGTATGAAATTAAGTCTTGGTCAAGGTGTTGACCAAAAACTTTGGGTTAAAATGATTTATGACATAAAATATTAAGTTCATAAAAGTTTTGGGATGAATATGTAATTTAAAAAGTATATGTAAAAGCCAATTTGAATAGAGGCGGAAATATAATTTGCAAGAATATAAGGGTCTTTTCGGTAATTAAGATAATTAAATGTTAAAACTATGGTTTATAAGTTAATATGTAACATATATAAAGTTATAAGGGTTAAAATGTAATTATATGAAAGTTAATATTAAAACCGAAAAGTACTTGTGGTCAATGGTAGTTTATAAAGATTAGAATATTTATATTAGTAATTTCCGAAATGTAAAAGTGGTTAATTAATAAATTATAAAAGTTATATGATTATTTGGTAATTTATAAAAGTTATTGGGTATAAAATATAAATACCGAATTAATAGGGATGGTGTTGTAATTTAATAAAGAAATGAAGTAAAACTATGAATTATGACATATTGTAGAGTATAATATAAAGTTTAAAATAAGGGTGGTAATAATAAATAACTAAATAATATGATATAAGGAATAAGTGGAAATCATTATGGATATATAAATGATGAGATAAGGATATACCGTATAATGGAAATTCATGATCACATGTGAGTTTCACATAAAATAATGAACTGCTAGGTTATCTAGAACCACTGCTAAATAACAGGGGGAAAGAAAGTACATACGGAGTTAGTATACTACGAGTATAAACTCTACGATGTCTGTACTGTAACATTTAGTGGACAGTCATATTAATACACGTTATTGTATGTATAAATAACAGCATAGGTGAAAGAATTACTAGAGCGTGCATTGTCAAGCTAGCTGATACCCCGGTGAACGGTATGTTAATTGTGTGGTCTGAATGTCCTAAGGATTTTCCTGAGGTCCAGACGTTGTGTGTTTAAACTGTTAAGAGCGATATCTGTGATTTATGTATATTATCTTGTATACTGTATTGCTCAAACTGTTGCGTCGTATTTTATACGCGAACGTTTTGTGACTAGAAGTTTATACATTTAAACTGGGGAAAAGACTAACTGACCTTTAGGTATCATTGAACCTAACAAAGGTCAACTGTTAAAGTCTTAATTCAAAAACTGGTTATTGTACCACTGACAAAAAGGGCTAACTTATAAAGAGAGGAATCCGGATTGTTTCGACTTTCTGGTTGCGCATTGTGATCACTACGAGAGACTTCCATGGGGAGTCACTCAAAGGAAATCCATCAGCCACATTCGGGGATGGCGGAGGGCACTGCCGTTGGTGCACAGGTTCGACCGGATCGGTCAAATATTATCCAGGGCCATAAGGTCAGCTGGTAACGGTTCATCTGGAACCCAGGGGACACACTGTCCATTATCAAAGATTATTAAGGGTTGTCTTGACATGACGTCTGAGGTGAAATTAATTGGAAAAGTTAAGTGGTTGGTTTAAAAAGGGTTAAGGGTCATATGACCTACTAACAAGTTCAGTTAATTAATACTTATGACTTGTTGTTGTGGTTGGAATTATTGGTGTTGGTTATCTGGTTGTTGTTTTTAATGTACTGATGTTGCAGGTGAACTATTATGTGATTGTTTAATGTTTACAGTTATTATTGTTGCTATTGTAACGGTATTTTATGTAACGAATCTAATAACAAGATGGCTAAAACGACTTAAGGAATCTAGATGACTTAGGACTACATTAGCATACCAGCATTTCGATTGCTGAGCCCTTCAATGGGCAAAACATTTAGGTCACTGAAGAGGATACAAGCCGGAGTGCGGGGAACAGGGTAGCTGCTGTATTTTAATAGATACTTTGTAGTTTTATTACGTTCTATATTGGAGATTGTTGTATTTCACTTAGTTGCTCAGTTAGTTTGGATTTGGTCTGTAATAATTAGAGTGCTCAGTATCTGTTCATCACAGCGCTAAGTAGTTGATATGGATGGATAGACTAAGGATGCCTTGTTGCTCACAAGGGTGAGTAACGGCGTGTAACACCAAGAATAGTTAGCTTTATTTCCGCTGCGAACTTATATTATTTATGCTACGACTTACGACGCTAGTACATGTTTAGGATTAGGGGTGTTACATGACGGGTCAGGTGACCGGGTGAAAATTTTTCACCTGACCTAACCCGTCACCCGAACCCGTTTCACCATCACCCGTTTAAGCGCGTCAGGTGATCGGGTGAAACGGGCACCCGTCACCTATTGCCATCCCTATCCATGACGAGTGCCAAATGCCAATCACCCTCAAAGTGATGGTTTAGCTGAAAACATATCAACTACTTGCTCACACATTGGGTTCGTTTGGGGACAGCTGCTGGGGGCTGCTGTTGGGTCCTGCTGCTGGAAATTGAGAAGTTGTCTGCTGACGGTTTTACAGAAGCTGTCAGCTGTTGGTTTTGGTGTTTGGTGGAACACCTGCTGGCGGTTTTAAAAAGTAGAGACAGTTGTTAGGTCTTGCTGCTGAAAATTGAGAAACTGTCTGCTGATGATTTTGTAGAAGCTGTCAGCTGCTGGTTTTGGGTGTTTGGTAGAAACCTGCTGATTTTAGAAATTGAGAAGTTGTCTGCTGCTGGAAGCTGTTCTCCAAACGAGCTCATTATCTTCTAAGGTGGATAGTGTGTGTATACTATTCCATGTAAACAAACTGTGGGGATAGCCTGTACAGATTTGCAGCTGTCAGATCGAACGATTGATAGTTTTTTTTAATAAGGATTCATAGTTCTAACTAAGAGCGTGTGCCTTGAAAAATCTATAGGTTCTTACATTCTTTACTTATGGTGTGTTTTTTTTTTTAATTTTACTCGGCTCTTTATGTTTATTTATTTATTCTTTTTTTTTCTTCTCTCATTGACTTATATCTACCGTTTCTTATCAGTTTTTTTTAAGTTCCATAAACAGTTCCTATCAAATCTATTGAAGAATTCTCCCCTCCTCTCTCTATGTTCCTAGATGTTTATGGTTTAACTTCGAGAGATTCAGTCATATGACATGGATCAATAATTGACACCTCACTGTACTTGTGACGCCCATATTATTGTACGCCTGCGTTACGTGTAGGGGTGATAATTTCAACACGATCCGTTTGACCAATACGATTTCGACACGAAGTTAGAGGGTTTATATTTTAAAATTTAACACGATTAAATAAACGGGTCAACCAAACACGACTCGTTAAATAACCGTGTCGAGTTTGAGTTTATATAACCTGCTAACCCGTTTAAGTAATTTATATTAAATAGATATATTATAAATTACATATTAATTTTTTATCAAATTTTAATATAAATAAGATATAAAAATATTAAAAATTAAGAATTTTAAAGTTAATAATATCATAGAATGACAAAACTAATGTTAATTAGTCAAATTATTTTCTTATATATAACTAAACAAGTTAGGTTCGAATTTAATATATGTGGATTTGAGTTTCAAATTTGGACACTATTAATTAATTGGGTTGGACGGATTAATCCGTTTAATAAACAGGTCAACCCATTTATTAAACGGGTTGGGTTTGGGTTTCATATTTGGACACAATTAATTAAATGGGTTAGGTCAAATCAACACGTTTAATAAACAGGTCAAATTTGGGTTTAGTCTAACACGACCTGTGAACCATTTTACCACCCCTAGTTACATGCAACACATGTGAGTTAAACGAGAAAGGTTCTAAATTATATAACACGACAATTTTTAAGATTTTACTTTTATATAAATGTATAGTAGTACTAATCATCTGGTAAGAGTTGGTGATGGACCATGTGATTAGTTAATTTGATTAGAATTGAAAATTATTTTTTTTCAGTTTTTTTAAAATCATTTTAAATATACTTCATCGGTTTGATTATGTAGTAAAATATAGAGTAAATTACTCGAAATCTCCTTAGGGTTTGGGATAATATAATTAACCATCTTGTGTTTATCATAATTATTGGTAACCACCTTGAGGTTACAGTATCTCTGCCTATGAGCCCCCGAACTATAATTTTGTTATCCGAAAGTTAACTACGTGTTGACCTGTGAGCTTAATCACATTAATAATGCGAGGCTGGACAACAAAACTGCTTAATCAACATCGTCTAACTCTTTCTCATCCCACTTTGAATGCATTTTCGAGGTAGAGTTGACGTTTTTAGAAAGATAATAATGCTAATTAAGCAGTGTTTTTTTCCAGCCCGTCATTATTAATGTGATTAAGTTGACGGTTCAGCACATAGTTAACATCTTGATAACGGAGTTATAGTTTGGGGGCTCATAGTCAAAAATAAATTGTTAGGGGGGCCAACAATATGTTAACAATAATTAATTTTAGCTATATAGATTAATGGTATGTAACAAAATGTTCAATTATTTAAATATACATTTGATTTAAATGTAAATTATCAAAGATATTCACTATCTTAGAAGGAATAGTATATTAAGAAATAAAAAATCACTATTATATAACATAATTATCAAACAAGCTTCAAAAATGGAATGATAGCAAGTCTTCAAAACATGTACACTAATCCAAGAAAATACTTCATCCTGTTTCAAATATAGAATATTTTTAGTTGTTGACAATTTCGCTCTTATTTTTGCATTATAAATTAAAATATATTAAAAAGTAGAATGTTATAAACAAGACAAAGGGTAGAGATGGAAATTATAGGATTTAAATATGCTGAAACGTCTATCATTCTGAAAATAATGAAAAGACCTATCTATCGAGAATAAACACCATAAAAACATATAGCATATACCAAAACTGGCTCTTTAATTGATAAGAAATACTATATATTTTTCAAATTACTAAACAAGCATTTATGTTAATCATTAAATATTAAGGAGTCAAATTGAATCAATGAAAATGAGATACTATGGAAGAAGTTATATTATGCCACATGGCCTAATTTTGTAAAAGTTACTAATATACTGTAAAAAATTGTATTTAAAAAAATCACAAATACAATCATCTAGGAGTCCAAAAAGAATTTGGTAAATGAAATCAACTATTGATTATAAAAGTCCTTAAACAATCTACAGTAAGGTAATTAGGAGAAACCAAAAATTAAGGATGTCATTTGAATGGAAGTGATTAGATTAGAAACAACATAAAATACTAATATATTTACTTTGCATGATAATTATTTTTTATTATCTAAAATGTCATTATTAATTATCATTCACATGAGTATTTTAACATATATACTCTTATTTTATTTTTCTCAAAAGGTTGAGGGGGCCAAGCCCCCCTAATAATGTAAGTGGCTCCTCCACTGGTCAAAGATACCGTAACCTCAAGGTGGTTACCAATAATTATGAAAAACACAAGGTGATTAATTGTATTATCTCAAATTCTCAACGGGATTCCAAGTAATTTACTCTAAAATATATTATGATTTACTAAATAATAAGAACACTTTTTAAATCATTTTTTTAAATTAAAATGTATAAATTCTATCAAAAATTATTATATTTTTATAAAAAGTTTGGTTAACTTAATTTATTTTAGTTTATTAAAATTAACTTGGTTGAATTTGATTATTAAATTAGAATAAATTTTGATTAATTTAATTATTTAACTGTAATTCAATTAATTTAGTCCTAACTAAAATAATTAAATAAACACATTAATAAGAGTTTATTGTCAATAATAATTATAATAAATTAAGTTCCACCGACTTGATGTATTGGCATATTGCTGACAGTGGGGGTCTCAGGTAGATGCATTATTTCGCCACTTCGCTAGGGTCTCAGGTAGATGTATACATTTATTTACATCATAAATTATGGGGTCTCGTTCTCATACTACCCACTACAGGTCCACAACCGCTTGGACAATTAATATAGATGTCTGATGTATGCATTCTTTAAACATGTACAAATATGTTAAATTGAATAATAGGAAGTACTTAATTCGTCTTCGCTGGGAATTTCTTTTATCTTTCTTTGGCCAAGGATACAACATAGTGGGTTCCTTTGGCAAGAGAAACGGAATGAAATCGAAAAAGAGTACCAATGGAAAAGGAAAGAAATGTCGGTTGATTAAAAAATTTATTTAGTTTTAATTTGGAAATTGAATAGAATTTTCCTCCATTTTCTTTGTTGTTGTTTAGTTTTGAATATAAGAGAGTCACCTTTTTTTAAAAAAAAAATGTTACACAATATTAACATAATGTAATAATTTGTGTTTCCGAATCTCAAAATGATAATCCATACTTATTCATTTGATAAACATACTAAATAGTTAAACAAAATATAAGTAAAACATAATCTAGATTACCTATTCAGTAATCATATATACTTTAATCAAATTAGAAATTATTAATTAATTATATCAAAATTATGTTATAATTCAAAAATATTCACAGTATATTATAAATATTTATCTAATACATACAATAGATAGTGTTTTATGTTTATATGTTAATATCTTGTATTATATTTCTCAATATTTATTGGTATTAAATAAAATATTTTAGTTTACATTTAACTAAATAATATTAAGTTTGATTATTAATATTTTCAATAATAAAAAGTTTATTAAAATAAAACAAAGTAATAAATTTTTAATTAAAGTGAACTATTTATGATAATGAAATAATTAATAATGATTATACTTAGTTTTTACTACTTAAAGTATCGTAATTTATTGAATATTAGTAAGTTTTTTAAAATAAAAATTATAGTATAGTTTTTGAATCTAATATTTTGAAAATTTTCTTTTAAATATTATAATATGTAGTATTTAATACAAATATTTTTAATAAATATAAATATTTAGTATATAACAGAAAGACTAAAATGAATCATTGTAAATATTTTATTTAAAATATACAACATCTAATCATAATTAAATTCTTTACTTTTAATTTTTATTTAGGTATAATTACTCATAATTAATTTATAGATATATATTATTACTAATTACATATAACTGAAACTTGAATAAAGATCATATTTAATATTTATATATTTTTAAATTATAAAATATATAAGTAAATTAAACTTATTTTGAAATAACAATGTTGGCTTACCTGGTAGGAGAAAATGATGGAATAGGAAATATTATTTCTCATGATTTTATGGGAATGGGTAAGAACGGTTCAGGGGTTTTCAAAATTGATAAGAGGGGAAAGGTAATCATTAAGGGGGCATTCACTTCACGCAAAGGAAAGAGAACAAAATAAAGGAAAAGGATTCCTCAAGAAGTTTGTTTGGTTCTACCTCGGAAATGGAATATAATTTCTAATGGTTCCTTTTGTTGTTGTTTGGTTTCCTTTGTGGGGAGGGATGTGAGGGATTTTTAAAACCGGAAGTGAGGGAAATTGAATCATTAAAAATGTAAAACAAATAACCACAAAGGTAGATATATGGCTAGATGATATGCTTGATGATACAAGCACAGATCTCCCAGATGTTTCCCTCTCAGGATCCATATGGGTGCTCTATGCGCTAGCTCTAGTATGCCAGGTGGTGGCTCAAGTGATCCAAGTGGTGTAGGTGATCAGAATGTGTATCGTCCAGGGGCTAGACATGGTTGGGAGCACATTTGACACAAATCCCCCAAGTACCCACTGTTGTGATATTGTCCGCTATGGCACGTAGATTGCACGGTTTTGTTCCCGAGGTTTCCTAGCCTCAAAACACGCCACAACATGGAAAGGTATCCCCACCCATATAAGGAATGGTTTGTTCTTCACTCTAATCGATGTGGAAGGTAATCCTCGCTGGGTGTTACACTTTACCCCCTTGGGAGCCCAATGCCCTCACAGGCCCACTGGCACACCGACCAGGCGCACAGTTTTATTCCTGAGGTTTCCTAGCCCTAAAACGTGTCACAACAAGGAGAGGTATCCCCACCCAATATGAATTGTTCGTTCTTCACTCCAATCGATGTGAGAGGTAACCCTCGTCGGATGTCACAAGCGACGACACCTTTACAAACGGAATTTGTTCGTCTCTAAATTCATGTTTTCTAGTAGTGTTTATTGTGTTTCTTCCTTTTTAATGTCTAAGTAGTTAGGTTGAATCTTGGTTTTTTATGGATCCTTAGTTTGAGAATTCTTTTTCCTTTTATGTTTATAATTAATATATAAAGATTGTAGCTTTATTCCTTTCTTAATTCATTATTCTCCTATGATTTATAATTACTATAGTTACTTTAGTTTCAATAGACTACAAGAATATTACCAGTTAATCTAGAGATGAAATTTTCTCTACTAAACTGACTACCAACCTGATGGGATGTCAACGCTGCTAGTAATTAGTAGTTGTGATGAGAGTTGCTAGTGAGGATTTACTTTGCGGGATATCGGGAGTAGATTAACTCTGATCTGATGTTACAATATGGAATTAGAGAAACACATAGGAAGGGGATTGAAAAAGTAGGGGGCACAGTAAACCAGGATTCCTTTGTTTAGAATCCTTGAAGAACACCTTTTATTGTTTTTATTTTAGTTTATTTATTTCAACAATCAAAACTCTCAATTTAATATTGTTTATTTCTGTAGTTTATTAGTTAGATTTAGATAGAAACCTAAACTAGACAACGTCTCATCTGATTCGATAACCTGAAGGGATACTTTTGTAAAACTTGCTATAATCAACCGGTACACTTGTCGGTATACAATTTAACCCGTACACACATCGAAGAAGAGAACTTTTTATCAGGTTATGGAGCATGTACCAAGAGAGGAGGTTTGGGATGCTCGTTTAGCTGAAGCCGATAGGAAGGGTAAGAGGATCATGGAGGCCGCTATTGAGGTGAGGCACAGAATGACTGTGGCGGTTCTTAACTTTGACCGAAGCCGCCGGAGAAAATGATGCTATTTTCTCCTAATTACATGGGTATGGACACCACCCATGTAATTAGTTTTTTAAAGCTTTGGCTTCATTAATTGTCATTTTTAATGACTAAGGGCCTCCTCCCTAATTACGCTAATTATGTTAATCCTCCTAGGTTTTTAGACTTTTGTTTTTAGACTACTTTCTTATTGCTTGTTGGTGGTTTCTTGCTTTTGCTATGCTTTTGTTACTTGTTGGCTAGTGCATTTAGGAGGGTTGTTGTTCAGTTTGTTGGTGATCGTAATCTTCTATTGTTGATGTGTGCTTGACGGTTTCATCTAATCAAGATGATCAAGGTGAACAATAGTAGCGGACTCAGGAACTTTGTCTTGGGGGGACAAATGTTTTGGAAAATTTACACTGCCCAACCACGTGGTTTCGGGGTTTAACACTGCCCACCCATGTACTTTGAGAATTAACATTGCCCACCCATCAACTTATAATAGTATTACTTCCGTCACCCTTTCATGTAAACTTCCGTCACTTATTTCTGGGGTTGACCAGGTCAATTATATTGACCAAACAGTCCCTTGTTGACTGATAAACTATTCTATTTCCCACCCATCGACTCGTCACTCTCGACATATACAAGTTTGATTCCTATTCGATCGCTGTGTGCAGTCTTCGATTTTAGGGTTCTTAAAATTGGGGAATTTTCAATTTGCCAAACAAACATCGAGATTCTTCTTCACTCTTTCAAGAAATCGCTGTGGCTGTGGCGCCACCCCTCCGCCCTATTAAATTCTCTCTCTCTCCTTCCACCGCTACGCAACAATGGCGCAGGAGCATCAGATCTCGAATCGACCGTGGATTCTAGAAGCTGCGCCTCTTATGGTGGTAATTCTCATCACTGCTCACGTCCTCGCTCTGGTTTATTGGATTTACAGATTAGCTACTGAGAAGCAATCGCTGAGAAGGAAAAAACACTAATCTAGCGAGCGGCTTTGGAACGAATTCGAAAGTTTGGATTGAAAGAATTACTACTCTTTGATTGATGTATGTGTTGTTTCTGAATTTGTCAGATCTCCGTGGATTGAAATAAAGATACTGATTAAAGGGTTTTGTAGGGTTGAATAGTTCTTTTTACGCCTCATCGTATGATCTAGGGTTGGTTTTTACTGATGGATAGATAATCCGTACTAGAAGGGGTTCATCTTCGTTATTCGGCTTGCAATCTGAATCAGATGTTTCGACGTTTTGCGCAATCCATTTGAGATCCTGTTTATTCCAAAACGAAAGTTCGCCGAGCAAACATCTAGAAATATGCCCGAAATATGTTCCTTATGACGAAGTGCTTTCATTGAATAAGATGTAATCTGCTAACGCCGCATCTATTTTTCTTTAACATTATCTTTGTGAAGTACCGTGATGAAGAAGATGGAATCAGGCAAGCAGACAAGTACGCAAATTTCACCAGTTTCAGAACCTTGCAGTCGAAGATAGAGATAGAGAGTACGCAAATTTCCCCAATCTGAAAACCCTGAATTGAAGATGGAGTACAAAGCGATACCGAGACCGAGAATTTGCAAAAGGAAGAAATTCTTCCTTACCTCAATCAGACAGGCGTAAGATGGAAGAAATACTTTCACAACGAAGATGTCGAAGATAAGGAGTCGGAAGAATCTCGAACAAACTCGTGAAATGAAGGGAGTGGGAAATAAGAGAGGTTACTGTTTGGTCAATATAATTGACCTGGTCAACCCCAGAAATAAGTGACGGAAGTTTACATGAAAGGGTGACGGAAGTAATACTATTATAAGTTGATGGGTGGGCAATGTTAATTCTCAAAGTACATGGGTGGGCAGTGTTAAACCCCGAAACCACGTGGGTGGGCAGTGTAAATTTTCCAATGTTTTTTTTACAATATCATCCTTTAAAAAATTATGTTATTTTTTATTTTTGGGAAAATTCATAAAATGCCATGATTTGAGTTTATAATTCACAATATACCACTGTTGTTTCGTAATTCAAATTTAAACATGCTTAAATGTTGTCCAAAATTGATGAAACTTTACATGGACGATGCTAAAGGTTATATTTTGGTCCCACATGTCAAATATGAGCTTAAAAAAACTTCAAATTTGATATTGGACCAAAATATAACATGTTCATGGGTCCCACATGTCAAATATGAGCTTAAAAACTTCAAATTTGATATTGGACCAAAATATAACACTTTAGCATCATCCATGTAAAGTTTCTTCAATTTTGGACAACATTTAAGCATGTTTAAAGTTGAATTATGAAAACAACAGTGGTATATTGTGAATTGTAAACTCAAATCATGACATTTTATGAATTTTCCCTTTATTTTTTCAGAAATATATAAAAATACATATAACTAATTTTCAAAATTTTCGAAGACCCGTACCCGGCACCTCCTCTTGATCCACCCCCTAGTGATCAATATGATTAGTGGGTGTTTCTCGCTTTGGATTATGCAACCATCCACGTGACTTAGGTTGCTTGAAGCGTTCTGGGTTGGGGTTCTTGTCTTTGCTATCGGGTTGCTGTTGTATCTTCTTCTACGCACTTGTGATTTGTAGAGTTTATAGTTAGTGGTCCGCTGCTAATACTTTTTAGGGCTGTAATGTTCACTATGATCAAATGTAGTATATCCTTTTTCGGTAGAAAAAAAATATGACATGCTAGTTGTCTGATCTACTTTTATCTTATTTTAGTTTGGAAGCTAATACGTATTATAACCCAACTTTACTCTAGAAACACTGTATATATAGAAACCAACTGTGACTAGCAATGACAACCCCATCCTTTATATCTAGTTGTTTGCCCAATTAGAGCATATTTTAATGGAGGCAAGTTTGCCGAAAACGAAACATAGATAATGCATTCTATATCTATATCTAGTAGTTCAGACGGAGCTTTCAAGTTCAAATTTAAAATCCTTTTATCATATATGATGATATTGATAAGAAACGAAACCTGGATATATTATTCATCAAACAATACAAAGCCTCGAATTGAAGCTTCACCTTCCTTTCATCCCTCCTTCCTGACCCGTATAACTTTTTTTTAATTCACGCATTATTATCCTAGCTCCTCCGTCCGCGTCTTAGCGTGCACAGCTGGACACAGACACATCTCGCCACGTCACGATTCCCGTCTTCTCCATCCCCTTTTTAATTTAAAGTCCTCTGTCACAACCACTTTCCCATCTTGATCAACCCAACTTTTCAACTCCAAAGGGAATTTATCAACGTTCTAAAACCTCTTCTTATTAAGTGCGTATATACTTTTTCTCTTTTGATCTAGCTGGCGCATTTTTCCCAACAGAAACTACCTAACATGGAGGGACTAATCCCGTACTTATACAGAGCAATTGTTCAATATAGAAACAGCCAACAACAGTTGCAGCAACACGGCTCTTGGTTTACAGATTCCCCGTCTTCTTCTTCTTCGTATTACATCAGGTTGCCTGCTGGTGATTCGGGTCGGTTCCAACAACCACCCGATTATAAGCTATTTGGGTCCGACTCTTCAAATCCTCTTCCTCCTGTTGACTCAGTCTCCCGCTCGTCGAGGGTCCGCTGCCCCCGTCAATAGTCTCACACGCGCGGCGGCGATGATATGCTTTTAAGGAATGGTGTGAAAGGCGGTCGATGGCAACTTCAATGATTGTTAGGGCTCGAAGGAGCTCGATTGGTGAAAAGAAAAACGTATGTAAGCAATATTACTACGTGTATGTTGATCATTGATCCTATAGTTGCTGTTGGGTAGTAATTCGTACAATATACTTTAGTTGAATGCGTAGGGGTGTGTGGTTCTGTATAAGTGTACGTGTTGGAAAACCAAAGGGTACCAAATCACGTTTCTTGTGTTAATTATAATTAGTGTGATTCTTGTGTACTTGTCTATATATGCTACCATATGATCAATATATGGTAGGGTAGTGTGGTGTGTTGTATTGGGTTAATGCAAGCTTAATGCAATGATGTGAATAGTCGGCCAGGAATTGGTTCATGATGGAAAATGAATGACGACCGAACAAAAGAAGGTCTCGGTCTCACAGCGTAGTTTTCTTCCAAGTGTGAAATTCACTAGAGTGTTGATAACCCAGTTCAATTAGTATATACTCATATTTTATTTATGATGAACTGATGATGATTAGCACGTAATGTCTGGAGTTGTAGCCGGCGGCCGGCCAAAGGCGGCTGGCCTAACAACTATCGTTATTAATTGTATCAATGAAAGCTTCAGGTTTCCTTGCGTGCAAATGAAATTTGCTTTGAATGGGCATATTTGTAATTTAACACATCCAGATGTCCCAATATGACATGAGGGAGGAAATTTTTTGGTGAAGTTAGGTTATTCATCAATTTGATCTTATCAGGTGGAGCTAATGGAAACCCCCACGTCACGATTAGCATATTCTGAAAGGGAGGGGGAGTTTAAGATGACCACGACCGCAAAGCATCACTATCCTAAACATATGAAAATATAGAATTGAACAAAACAAACGTTACCATGAGCCGGTGTCATATTAGAATATGGAGATTGTCCAATAAAGGAAAAAAAAAAGAGAATAGTTGCATATGGGAGAGGGGTAGGTGTGTAGGAGAGAGAAATTATATTTTTTTTGAAAATGTTATAACTTACAAACTATAAGTGTAAAATTAAAAAAATTATATCATTGTTCATAATTTTGCGTACTCTTCAAAACAAGATGCATCCTGGATATGTTTTGTTAAACTTAAAATTTCATATTTTTAGAAGGAGTATATATTACATATTTTTTAAGTGAATCATATTCATTAACAAAATGAATCTTCTTTAACAATAAAATGAACTTTATTTATTAACAAAATGAATCTTACCCCAAACACTCTAAAAACTGCATTTTTATGTGTTGTACCTAAACCACAAACCCTAAAAATCTGTCGAGTTAGTAATGACAATATAAAGTATAGACTAATGCCAAAAAGATTACCCTACCCCCAAACACCCTAAAATCCACCCTCGCATAAGTTTGTGGTAGGATTAACTTTTACTAATATTAAACCAAATATTCACTTTTCTTAAACCTTTGATTCACCTTTAAAAAACCTTTGATTCACTTTTGTTAAATCTCTGATTCACTTTTCTTTAACCTCTTATTCATTTTATTTAAACAATATCTGTTTATGGGATTCACTTTTTTAAAAATCTTTTATTCAATTTTACGCAGCTCTCTGATTCACTTTTTAATAACCTTGGATTCACTTTTTTACAATTTTTGATTCACTTTTTGTAAATTGGGAATTTTCATGAGATACCCCTGAGGTTTGACCGAATTTCACCAAATACCCCTACCTTTTCAAAATTACTATGAGATACCCCTGAGATTTGGTTTTTAATACGAGATACCCTTCTGTCTATTTCCTCAGTAAACGTCCGTTAACTTTTACAATTTCTTCCCATTTTACCCTTAATCCAATTTTTCATGAGATACCCCCACATATTTGTAACGACTACTTTCACCAGATACCCTTGCATGTTTCAAACGGCTAGTTTCACCAGATACCCTGTAACGGGTACTTTCACCAGATACCCCGTAACGGGTACTTTCACCAGATACCCCTGTAACGGGTACTTTCACCAGATACCCCTGTAACGAGTACTTTCACCAGATACCCCTGCAACATAAAACAGCTAGTTTTGGCCTATAAAATCAGAAAAAAAACACAACATTTTGACATTATAGTTTTCATAATAAGACAATGTCTTCCTCACAATCAAGTTACTCGGTCACTACTGTTGCTGAAGGTAGAAGATGCAATTGTGGAAGAGAAGCTGAAGTCCTTGTTTCAAGAAAAAACACTTCATCCAGAAGAATGTACTACAAATGCTTATTACAATAGACGGATAGATTAATAGGTTTTGTGATAAGCGGAAGCATTAATTTGTAAAACGTGTTATGAAGAATTGTAAACTCATGAGTGTTGCCGTGTGAGAATTTTGTATCTATCGTTCTCTTTTATCTGCCGGTACATCCATATATATGTAACTACTAAAGGTAACTAAAGATAAAAACCACCTAGATAAAAAATCTAGGAATTCTTAACAACCTAAAAATATAAAACCTAACAAAATGAAGATCATCCTTTATCTAACTAAATTAAACTTGGGCCTAGAAACAGATGGGCTGGAACATATTCCAATACCCCCCCCCCCCCCCGCAAGCCGCAGATAAGAAAAGTTAGCAAGGCTTGAACTACTCGTGCATGCCCATGTGATGGATTTGTTCCTTGTAGCGTGTCCCTGGAAGAACCTTAGTCATCATATCAGCTAATTGTGTGAAAGTGTGTGTGTAGACCACATCGACGAGGCCTTGTTGAATTTTCTCACGCACAAAATGACAATCGATCTCGATGTGTTTCGTGTGCTCGTGAAACACTGGATTACGTGCTATATGAATGGCTGATTGATTGTCACATTTAACTAGGATCGGTATAATATCATCAACACCAAGTTCAGATAAAACACGAGTCAACCAGGTCAACTTTGCTGTAACACGTCGAAGCGATCGATACTCTGTTCTGCACTAGACAGGGAAACAGATCCCTACTTCTTGGTCTTCCAGGAAATTGGACTGTCACCCAAGAAGATATAGTACCCTGAAACAGATTTCCTTGTGTTTGGACAAGCTGCCCAGTCTGAATCACAGTAAGCCACAAGATCCAACTTGGAATGTCCTATAGCAGAAAGAACGATGCCGTAAGTAATTGTACCCTTAACATAACGTAGTGCGTGCAATGCCGCCTCCATGTGTACGTCAGTTGGTCTCTACATAAACTGACTCAGTGTCTGAACCGTGAAACTGATATCTGGTCGTGTGTTAGACAAATAATTCAGCTTCCCAACAAGCCTTCTATAGGGGGTAGGATCATGTAATGGAACCCCGTCATCGGATAACAATTGCTTTCCCAAAACCATAGGCCCTAGTGTGTAACAGACTTGTTTGCAGTCAAACTCTTCTATAAGATCAGCACAAAATTTTCGTTGGGATAGAATATACCCTTGTTTTGTTGGAATAAATTCTATACCCAAGAAATAATGCAAAACTCCTAGGTCCTTGATCTTAAAATTTGAGTCAAGAGCCCGTTTGATACAATCAATCTCCTTCTGTGCAGCCCCAATAACCAGGATGTCATCAACATAAACAGCAAGAAATATGCGCCCAACATCCGTGTCTTTAAAGAAAAAAGAATAATCATTTTTTGACTGAGAAAAATCAAGTGTGCGAAGAAAACCTGCTAACTTGGAAAACCACTGACGTGATGCTTGTTTGAGACCATACATCGATTTTCTAAGTAGACAGGCTTTGTTATCTCCATGTACCTCAAGACCATCTGGTATTCTCATGTAGACCTCTTCATCCAACTCACCATGCAGGAAAGCATTATTAACATTGAGTTGGTTGATAATCCATCCTTTGTTAAGAGCTACAGCAATGAGCGCCCGGATTGTTGTCATCTTAACAACTAGGGAGAAAGTCTCATTATAATCTAGCCTGTGTCGCTGAGTAAAACCTTTGGCCACTAACCTTGCTTTATACCGTTCTAACGACCCGTCTGATCTGAGTTTAACCTTGTAAACCCATTTGCACCCTATTACCTTCTTGCCTCGAGGTAAGGTAACAACATCCCATGTGTCATTATGATTGAGAGCTTCTAACTCAGCATCCATGGCCTTACGCCAATGAGGATACCTTACTGCATCTTTGTAATTAGTGGGTTCCCTCAGATCTGGAACCTCGGCGACTGTATGTTGAGCTTTGGACAGCAAGGAAAAAGAGACATTTGGTGTAAGCTCTGTGAGACTTTCACATCCCACGATAAGATTTGTTGTGGACTCGTTACCTCTGTAAACCCTCTCATCCAAAACCGTTTGAAAAACAGAATTACAAACATAATCATTCAGGTAATTAGGTTTGTGACTCTCTCTACTGGAGCGTCCAACCAAGGATGACTGTTCAACAATCTCTCCTGCAGTCGGCTGGCTGAACTGTTCTGCTTGTGTGTCCATATTGTCTTCATCAAAAAACCGATGAGAATCATTGACATGCTGGTCATCCCGTTCATTTTCATAGGTTGTGAGAAAATTTTCAGTGCTCTCTTGATAAGGAAAAACATTAGGGTGAAATCTGACATCTCTACAAATCTCTATGGACCGTGTAACAAGGCTCAAAACTTTATACCCTTTCTTCCTCGGATCATTTCCCAAATAAACACAAGCTTCACCTCTTGGATCAAACTTGCTCCCCCTGTTGACTATGGTTTTGTAACACAAACAGCCAAAGGGTTTTATATTATCATATGTTACCTTGTAACCATATAAAATCTCAAACGGTGTTTTTCCTGCTAGAGCCTTGGTAGGAAGCCTATTAATCAGATAAGACGCATGCAGAATACACTCCCCCCAATAAAGAAGTGGAACATTAGACTGAAAATACAATGCTCTTGCTGTCTCGAGCAAATACCTGTGTTTCCGTCAACCACTGCATTTTGTTGTGGGGTGTATGCACATGTAGTTTGATGGATAATCCCTTCTTTCTGAAAGAAAAGTTTTCCTTCATAAGAGCTCCCAAGTTCCTTAGCATTATCTGTTCTAATCACTTTAATCTTAGCTTCAAATTGCCTCTCTATCATTCGGACAAAGCGGACAATTATTTCCCAAGCCTCACTCTTTTGTCTGATAAGATGAATCCATGTTGTTCTGGTGAAATCATCAACGAAACAAACAAAATGTTTATAACCATTATGCGTTTCAACTTTGAATGGTCCCCATATATCAACATGTAACATTTCAAATGCCCGTTTCGTCTTGATAGAAGAATTATCAAAAGGCAATCGTTGAGTTCGACTTTTGTAACAAACATCACAAGGATAACCATCAGAAAAATCAGATGTTGTTATTAATCTCATTGCAACAAGTTTCTGAAACGGTACATGACCAAGTTTAATATGTAAATCTCTAGCCCTAGAACTGAGTTTATGTTGCTGGCCCAAACATAACTCCTCCGAACCAGCACAAACAGCAACCGGGCTCGACTTTGATCTAGTCTATGTCTCTCTTGCAGCCCATCGGTAATTTGAGAGGGGCCCAGCATCAAATCAGTGCAGGCTTTATTCTTGCGCAGCCCAGCAGTAACGTGACAAGGGCCCAACATCAATTCAGGCAGGCGTTATTCCTCTGCAAGTTGTCACTGTTCACGGAAGAATCCAGAACGTACAAGCCCTGTACTCGCCGCCCCAGCCTCTTAGTCGTCCCTGAAGATGGACCTGAACAAAACACTCCCTACTGTTAAACACCACAGTGCAGTCGAGCTGATCAATTAACTTTGCCACTGAAATTAAATTGAAATGAAAATCTGGGACGAACAGAACATCCGTCAAGTGCAATCCGTCACCCAGTTTCACACTTCCCTCAAACTTCACCATTCGAAGCCGTCCATCAGGTAAGACAACACTTCTGCCTTCTCGTGTTTCTCTCAGATTTTCAAATACATTTTCAGTTCTAGAAATATGATCTGTAGACCTTGAATCGATGACCCATTTTCTTTCTAAACTGTTGTGTGAATTCATGAGACAGTAGGAATACTTACCCGAAAAATTGTAGTAGCTAGTTTCTTCTGTTTTCGACGCGGAAGTTGTTGCTCGAACAATCTCTGTAATTTGTTGGATTTGTTTGGCTGTGAAACCGCCGTCCTGTGTACCTTGTACGGCAAACCCACCGTCCTGTGATGTACGTTCAACTGATTCCTTAACCTTGACACTGTTAGCAAAGGCCTTCTTTTTCCGGGCAGGGACATTGTCTCTGCCGTGCAAGTGGTAACAGTCACTTTCGAGGTGCCCATTCTTCTTACAGTAGGTACACCTCAACCTCTGGAAACAGGCTTCAAAATTATGCCCAGTCTTCTTGCAGAAACTGCATTCCAACTTCTTCCTGTCATACTCACCCTTGCCGCTAGGGTTCCTAGAACTTTCTGTGTTGACAGATTTACGAGCATAGAAAGACATAGCATCTTCTGCAGTAGCTTTTCCTCCTCTTTGCTCTTCTTCTTGTACAACAAGCGCAAAGGCCCTCTCAAGACTAGGTGGTTCCTTCATTGCAAGTATCTGACCACGAATCGAAAGGTACTCCCTGTTGAGACCCATCAAAAAATGCACCAGCTTGTCCTCACCTAGTGCTTTTTTATTTGATTTGTTAGCACCGCAAGTACACCCGTTGCAAGTTTTGCTGCGGTCGAGCCTGTTCGAGCTCACTCCATATCTTCTTTAACTTATTAAAATATTTTGTGACTGAATCGTTCCCTTGTTTGATTTCTGCGAGGTCACGCTTCAAGCTGTGAATTACAGTAAGGTTACTATGTTGGTAATGTTAGCACAAAGTGTCCCAAATCTCTTTCGGGTCGTCACAATACCGAGCTCCACCAAGTGCATCAGCTCCTAGCGAATTTTTAATCCAAGACGCAACCAAGGAATTGAACCTCTCCCAAGCTGCATAACGAATGGTATTTGATTCTTCCGGTTTTTTTATTTTACCAACAACAAACCCATATTTATTTTTGGATTTGAGTGCGGTAACCATATCGAATTTCCAACCGAGAAACCCTTTTCCATTGAACTTAGATACCAAACTAAGCCCTAGATTTTCTGCTGCGTGTACATAAATAGGATCATTGACGTCGATGACATTATTCGAGGACGACATCGACACTGCCTCCTTCTTCCCTTTGCCATCGTCGGCCATGCTTGCTGCTGAAGCTCAAACCCAGAAGATTAAGCAATTCTCCTGTGCTCTTGATACCATAATAGGTTTTGTGATAAGCGGAAGCATTAATTTGTAAAACGTGTTATGAAGAATTGTAAACTCATGAGTGTTGCCGTGTGAGAATTCTGTATCTATCGTTCTCTTTTATCTGCCGGTACATCCATATATATGTAACTACTAAAGGTAACTAAAGATAAAAACCACCTAGATAAAAAATCTAGGAAATCTTAACAACCTAAAAATATAAAACCTAACAAAATGAAGATCAGCCTTTATCTAACTAAATTAAACTTGGGCCTAGAAACAGATGGGCTGGAACATATTCCAATATAGATTGGGCAAAACCACAACTAATCAACAGAATCCAGTAGCACAACAACATTATATCCCCAACCAACAGAGCTTAGAAGCAGTGCAACATGAGCTGATGAAGATCAAGGAGGAAGTGAAGGACTTGAAGATGCAAGTTCAAAGGGGGGTGAGGGTAGGAGTAATTATATGCATATTCTATGTATTATTGCTGCTGAAAGTGTAAACCAAATGCTAGAAATGTAACAAAAATCAGAAGTATAATAAAGCTATTACTTTTGAGCTTGACTATTTCACAAAGTTGCAGCAGCTTACACATTAAGCTAGTGCATTTACATAGTTCCAGCAACTAATATTTCAGCTTACACTTGCACTATATCTAAAAAGATACTACTTTCTTCACTTCACACTATATCAAAAAAGAAACAAGTACCATTCCCACTTCACAGTATGTCCAAAAAGAGACTACTATCCCACCTCACACTTCATCCAATAAGAGACTATTTTCCCACCAAAATGCAATAGCATTGTAGTATCTATCAGAATCCAAAATGTCAAAAACAAAAAGAAGTAAACCTGTGTGAATTTACAGCTGACGTGGTGCATCAGCTAATGATGAAGTCTCTGCGTTAGGGATAGCATCACGAGCTTGCTCTATTTGCTCCTTAGCAGTTTGTCCTCCCTTACATATCCTTTTGTTATGACCAAATTACATACATGTTGTGCATCTTGACATACTTGACCTCTTGCTTGCTGGTCCCTCCCATTCTTCCCATCTTTTATTTCTTGAAGGCCTTCCAATTCACCTTTTCAACACTAGAGGTAGAACTTTAGGATAATCTCCAACCGCCCAATACCGTTGATCAGGTACCGGCTCCAAGTTCAAAGTGTACATTATCCTATAGTTCTTGACAGAATAAATATTATCCATATATTCCTAGGGCTCCTCACCAGAATCTAGAATTTCCCTTACCCTATGCTTACAAGGCATGCCAGATATTCTGGCTGCAGTTGTTGTCGACTGATGCTCCTGAAATGTTATCGTTGTTTGGCTTCTGACTGATTAGATGATCTTTTGTTTCCAAATGCAAGTACAGGTACGAATTCTACACTCATATTAATTTTTTGCCTTTTGTCTCTTTAAAAATGGATGAATGGCCAACTACTGTTAGGCAATTTACGAAGTATTGTATTCTTCTCTGCAACACGTTTGCCTACTAATGTAAAAGATATGCTTGCTTGCTTCTTCTGCTGAGTAGCTATATATATATATCTGAATTTTGCATCAGCTTTGTGGTGCTAACTATATTTTGATCCGCATATAAGGGGCTGATTTATTACCTTATAACTTGTATTGGATGTGTTACTTAAATACACTCTCTTGTTTTTGTGCTTATGCAGGAGGTGTCTTCAAGTTAGAATTGTTTTTGAAGATTATCCGATGGCTGCTCCAAAGGTAATATAGTTGCCTCATAAAATTATGCTTTCTAAACTGTATATATTCTTAATGACCCCTGACTGCTCAACTCATTATTTAATAAGTTTAGCTAATTTTGTTCTCATGTTTGGTGCTCATGTATTGGTTTGTTGGTAGGTGGGTCTCTTTGACCAATTTGTTCTAATTTTAAGCTGCAAGCAACTGTTAAAAAAAGAAATCTATTAAAAGCAATAGAGTTAAAAGAATAGATGTGTTCGACCTTACCGCTTTTGGTTTCTAAAATGTGGCGGTACATGCTTGTATTGAATTCCCTTTTAGGATAGGGCTGCTCACTCTTTAGTTGTTTTGTTGTCTTCTTATCTTGATGCTAATCGCTAAAAGTAATTTCAAAACTGTTTCGATCATTTATTGATCTTGAAGATTTTTTTGTTGTTTGACGTACCTTCACATATGCTCCTCTGTCATTGAACTTTACATGGAGAATTCTGCTTCAAGAGGCTATAGAGAATGTAACACCCCTACTATTAATACAGTCATTAACGTCCGATCTCCTTACTCATCAGATACACGCAGCGGGTACCTACTTACATACATTGGGTGATACAGTGCCGTTAGCCACCCACGTGACTAACAAGGCTACTCCTTTTACATACAGCATCGGTCTGATGGACCGGAATCCCGAGTACTACAAATCTACAATGCATTCTCCATTTACCAAATGCTACTACAATCTCCATTCAATACAAACTCCAAGTACAATACAATATAATCTACATACCGAGTTTACTAAGATCCTTATACAATGTACTATCTCTTCAAAGTTCATACATACTCGCTAAGAGACTACTTACTACCCGTTCCTCACACGCTACTTACTTCCAAATACCAGGGTGTGCCTCCGGTCTCTTCCTTGACCATATTCGTTTCGGGTACCTGCACACTAAAAAATGTCCCCCGAAGGGGTCAGCTTTCGCCGAGCATGATAACCGCATACCCCGCGTACTAGTGAGGGTACGCCGACCACTTGGTCGTATACATGCGGTTTATTACATTCAACGTACATGCATACATGCTCTTATACACAATACAAGAATACTTACGCAAGCATACATACATACACTTCATTGCATACAGGGAATACAATATAACCATCCAATGCATACTTACCTTCTTCCGAATCCACATACTCAGTACATACGCAAGGACAGTTCTTGTTAGCTTCATTGGTCCACCCGGGTTAATCGGTGGAGATTACTCTTTTACTCGTTACTTCATACACATACATACTCATACACATACTTACTTACGGATCCATACTTACTTACTCTTACTCTTACTCAAGTTAAGTCGTCGGGACCTCCGGCCCTGGGGACTACACCGTCCCACCTCCGGGATTTACTTGACTCACTAATCCGGGATGCTACCCATTTAAGGGATTTGGGCCGCGGACCAGTTTAAGAGTCAGGAATTGCAGCCAACCTCTTGTGACTCCGCATCCTCACGCGTGGCCGAAGCTATATCGGACTTGTACTCATTCCAATTCACTCACTTAAGTTAGGAGTTAGATAGTTAGGAATTAGCACAAGTCAACATCCAAGCCACTACAATACAATACATATATACACATACATACGAGGTACAATACATTACACAAGTACTACGAGGTTCGAATACCATTCATCATCATTCACATATTTCATGAATTATACAAACTAGTGCTCAAGACAATAGATATCAGGCACAACATAAGTCAAGCACAGGTAAGTGCAATATAGTCCGATTCATGCATTTATCTTATTTAGGTGGTCAAATAAGCACACAAATCGGGGTAACCAGATTAGGATACAGGGCATGAAGAAATCATACCTTTCACCGTTGTACTTGTATCCCAACGTTCCTCCGGTGTTCACAAATCAAGTTCCTATGATATACATATAATTGAATGATTACTCTAACTACCATGAACTTAATTCGATTACTCTTACATCTCCTAATTCATACTTACTAAGTCTTTGTGTGCTTTACACTTATATTTCATTTACTTTCTTTTCATTACTTTGTCCATGGTTTACCTACATAGATATATACATATGTGTAGGTGGGTATACATATATATATATATAAATGTATATATACTAGTTATAAGCTTACTGTTTTTTTTTTGTAGGTATAGGGCCGTCCGACCCACCGTCCGACCCAAGCCCTGGGTCGGACCATTCCAGTAAGATTCGTTCCCAGAAAATTACCCTGTCCGACCCAGCACTGTTACGTCCGACCCATTCACCCTGGGTCGGACCGTTCCAGAAGGTTTTGGTCTCGAGTCTAAGCTCCGTCCGACCCACGTCCGACTCACCGTCTGGGTCGGACGAAGTCAGAACTTCGCCATTTAGAAAAATTTGCCTGTCCGACCCACGTCCGATCCACGGTCCTGGGTCGGACCATTCCAGAAAGATTTGTTTCCGTTGATTTAGCCCCGTCCGACCCACGTCCGACTCACCGTCTGGGTCGGACGGAATCAGAACCTTGCTACAGACTTTATTTTTCTTTTCCAATTTCACCCATTGCTTCCCCAATCTTCCTACATACATCCTAACATGTTTTTGTACTATTTAAACATTCTAAATCACCTTAATTCATCCACCAATTCCATTACTAAATCCATCAAACAACTTACACAATTCCCTCACTTCCTTTCAACACTTACAACAGTTTTTCATTCTCTAATGCTACAGATTTTCTACAACTCCTACCATTCAATATTTCCCCTACCAATGTCACTCCTAGCATCCCAAATACATTTCCAAGCCATTACATTACCTATACCCAAGTCCTACTCTCCTCTTACCAAATCTTGCACACTACTTCTTTTTAGTTTTACAATGCTACTTAATACCTTTTTGCTACAGATTTTGGTTCCTACCTCCTCCTTACATAATTTCCTCTCCTAATGCCATTTTCAAGGCCTACAATGCATTGCCTCTCCTCTTCAAGTCCAACACTCTTGTCACCAAATTCTTACACACTAATTCTTCCTAACTTCTCCAATGTATTTCTATACACTTTGTTACAGATTTTACATTTCTTATTCCTCATACTACAACTACCATTCCATTGCCACTAAACATCTCTACTAATCCAAATACATATCTTGGTTCTACCATTCACCAAGTCATTTCTACATGTACATATTCCTACCAAAATTTTGCCATAGTTCCTCTACATTTCTTACTTCTCCACATATGTGTTTTCTCATCAAACTCATTCCTAATCTAACCAAACCACAAGGGTTCTACCAGCACACATACAAAATCTTAGTACGCCATTACTTCCTCATTCCACATTACTAATGCACATACACAATACACTTGGCTCTAAGGCCCACAATTCACATACTAATCCTCAAATACTCAAAACTTCATGAACTTCCATACTAGTACATTAGTTTGGGTTCTTTTATTTTTTACCCATTCTCATTATCCCAATGCATTAAATTTACCATCCAAGAAAGAATTCTTACCTTAAGCTCTTATTTCCTTCTTCTTCTTCATTTCTCCTTCTTCTCTCTTTCTTGCCCAAACGGCCATATGGGGAATGGAGTTACCAAACTCCATTCCCCTCACCCAAAGCACATAAAACAGTGCAATTAAACTACTAATCCTTAAATTGATGCTAATTCATTTAAAGTGTTAAAACCAATTTCTAGGGTTTACCTTTTGAAGCTTTTAAGAGGGGTTTTAGCCCTAGGTTCAAGAAGGTGAATCCACCACCATTGCAAGGTTGATATTATGCTCAAAAGGGAGAGTGAAAACAAGGCATTACAAAGAGGCAAAAATCGGTTATGAAACAAGGTGGAGAAAACATGAGTTTTTCATGTAGATTTTTACCTTGTTGGAAAGAGGAGACTCCAAGCTCCATCATGGTGTGCTTTTCTCTTTGAATGGGGAAAACCCATGGAGATGAAACTCATCCTTTTCGAATTTTGAAAAGAGAGAATGATAGAGGAGAATGAGGGGATTACAAATATGTAATTGTTTTTGTTTGGAGCTCAAATGTGGCTTGAGCATGAGGTAGAAGGAGGAGCTTCCATGGTTGTAGAGGGGGAGCTCAATCGCAGCCATAAGGGAGAAGAAGAGGGGGAGTACGATGAGGAAGGAAGGAATGGGAGAGAGAGAATAGAAAAGTGAGGTGAGAGAGTAAATAGATAAAGTAGCTTTTACTTTATTGGTTTTCTTTGCTTTTTGGCTCTCTTATTTAGTTAGCTAGTTACATGTGTGTGTGAGGGAGTTGTTTGACAGACAAAAACCGGCCCCCCTACAGTTATACCGCTGGAGCGTTTTTCGTCTTTTACAGAAAACGCTCGTTATTTTACCCGGTTTAGGTACTGTTCACTAACCGGGTCTTTCCCGGAATTTTCTCGTTTCTTTATTTTTATTGGTTTTTGAGCTTCCATAAATGCTTAATAATGTTTATTTAATGATTTATAATTTTTACGGGTTCGTTTGACCACTTAAAATCACGTTTTGGGTTCTCTCGAAAAACGTGCGTTAAAGCTCTATTAGCATTTGAATACATTATTTGGATCCGTTTTCTTCGGGAGTTGTTCCCATATATTGTTTAGGCCTTATTAAGCCTTTAGAATCCATATAATACGCTAACCGAGGTCTCATACCTCCTATGGTTATTTAACGCTTGTTTAGCGTTTTTCGCCTTTTAAGCGTTTCTTATTTCTTCTGGATTTATTTTTCCTTACTATTATTAATTAGGTACCATTAGGCCCTTAAATACGTATTAGATTAATTTTAATCCCTATATTTAAGTTCGGGGTATTTCAATCTACCCCCCTTAAGAACTTTGTCCTCAAAGTTGTTCGAGGTTATAGGTTTACAATGCTTACTTATTCTTATGTGCCTAATACCAAAGCCATACCTTCTTCCTTCTTACAATTCCCAAATCCATTACTCAGTGTCTCTACATACCATACCATACCAATGTACTATAGTTATTCCAATCCGCATTACTACCGACCATCCGGTTCCTCATTACCAAATTTATACATACATACGATGCAAGGCTATTCCCAAAGCAATGCAACACAATACAATCCCGCAGGCACTCAGGTCATCTACACGGGACTCCTCTATGTCCCGCTGCCCTTGGAATAATACAACATACTACCTTACTATCTTCTTCGGTACACACTTCTAGCAGATCCTTATTCTCCATACTAGGGAAATTCTTCCACCACTACCAATTAAAATTTTTCTAAAACGTACAACTCCAAATTCCAATTTATATTCATTATTCTATCCTATGTGTGATTCTTGTGACCACTTGAGGGGAGCTTCGAGAATCATTCGACCCTGATGTGATCAGCATCAGTGTTGAACTATCTTTCCACCCCAATTTGTGTTCGGTTTCCCTTGATCTGATCAGGATCAAGTTCGACTTCCCACATCAGTTTCAAACAAGCAATTAATTTAGTTGTTTTCATTTCTATCTTTTTACTCTTCCTAGTCGTTCATACATCTCCAAAGGATGGAATCAGTCCATCAATCATCCTCACTCTATTTCCCAAATGCTTTACTCCATGGTTCAATCCTAATGCTCATTTCCTCAACCTTCACTACTTCCATCCATTACTCACCATCATATCCTATATTCTAACTACGGAATACTACACTTATAAGATTTAGTTGGCTTCAATTGTTTCACATATTTTACTTACGATTCCTACTCATAAACTTCATTCATCTACTATCCTCATTCATTTCGTACTACTTCTTCAAAGGTTACAATACTTGTGGAGCTTCGTCCACTACTCATTACTTTTCTTTTACTAACTCTTACACTGGTGTTACAAGATAGGTACATTCCTCCTATGGTATTTGCATGTTTAATGCCTAGTTACCATAATTACAATATGAATGAGTACTTAGTTTATTTAACATAGTACCAATCATCAATTTGATTCTCATTTGTGCTATGCACATTACGGTTTAAGTGTTTTATTCATAAAACTTGCATTAAGCGGTTTTCGCTCTACCCCCCTTAAAAGGGATTACGCCCACGTAATCTACCATATATTATTATTAAACATTGGTTTAATCAGTTTGGGCAAATTGAAGCGTTTAGCTTCACTATGGTATACTATAGAGTACGCTCTGGTCAAAGGGTCTTAACCATACCAATGGTTTAGTCTTTGCACCAAGAGTTCCTATATGAGTTTATTTAACTCATATGTAATTCGGTTCTAGCTTAATCGGCTTCAAGGCATTAATAGCCATTTTACCATACTTACTAGGTATATTAATCTCCTAGCTAGGGCCCACTAGCTTCTGCTGTGCGACCCTGATAGCTTGGGTTCCTTACCCTTCGTGTTATCATTAATGTGCTATACATCACCTTTTTATCCGTCTATTATGGAATAAGGTTTACTAGACAAATGCGGTATTCTTTTACCGTGTTTGAACTCAATGAGTTTAAGACTTATAACCAGCTCTCTGGTAATCTACTGCACATGCTTTTCGTGCTTCCACGATTATCATTAAGCTCCTCCGACTTATTGTCGGGCGAGGTTAAGTCACCACTCAGCTGTAGTGCTTCCTCTGTTGTCACTAGCTTTTAAATCATCCCAGTTCTTCTGGTTCAGTACAAGTGTTCTTTACTTGTATGACCTTGCATTTCTATGCGTCGGTCCTAGTGACTTCCCTGTATCTCCTTTCACCTTATATTCCA
>CM041779.1:13086963-13132059 GCA_023374045.1 Limonium bicolor | reverse complement strand
CTGTGTATGGCCAGAGTTTTGATGTGTGTCTTGATCAGCTGGATCAGATACTTGGCCGATGTGAGGAGACCCATCTGGTTTTGAATTGGGAGAAGTGCCATTTCATGGTACATGAAGGTATAGTGCTTGGACACAGGGTCTCCAAAGATGGTATTCAAGTGCACAAGGTTAAGGTGGAGGTCATTGAGGGGTTGCCTCCTCCCACTTCAGTTAAGGGTGTTAGATCTTTTCTGGGTCACGCAGGGTTCTATAGAAGGTTCATCCAAGACTTTTCCAAAATTGCTAAGCCCTTGTCTGATCTTCTGCAGAAAGATGTGAAATTTCAGTTCTGCGAGGAGTGTTTGAAAGCCTTTCAAACTATCAAGAGTAAGCTCATTTCTGCCCCTATTGTGGTTCCTCCTGATTGGTCTCTTCCTTTTGAGGTCATGACAGATGCTAGTGATTTTGCTGTTGGTGTTGCACTCTGTCAGAGGAAGGATAAAATTTTGAGGGTTATCACTTATGCAAGTAAGACTCTATCTGAAGCTCAAAAGAATTACACCACTACTGAAGAGGAGCTACTTGTTGTGGTGTTTGCTCTTGATAAGTTCAGGCCCTATTTGCTGGGAAGTAAGGTAATTGCGCACACCGATCACTCTGCTTTGAAGTACCTATTCCAAAAGAATGATTCTAAGCCTAGACTCCTGAGATGGATCTTGCTTCTCCAAGAGCTCGACTTGGAAGTTGTTGATAAGCAAGGGAAGCAGAATGGAGTTGCAGATCATCTGTCTAGGCTTGAGACTCCAGATGACGGGGTCCCCATAAATGAATTTTTCCCTAATGAAACAGTCTTTGTAATTGGGAAAGTTAAAGAGCCATGGTATGCTGACCTGGCTAACTATCTTGCCTCTAGTTTGATTCCCCAAGATCTAAGCTACAACCGGAGGAAGAAGTTTCTTTCTGAAGCCTGTCATTATGTTTGGGAGGACCCCTATCTCTTTAGAGTGTGTGCTGATGGTTTGATTAGAAGGTGTCTCCCCGATGAAGAAGTTGATAGTGTGATTGAGTTCTGCCATTCTCGAGAGGCAGGTGGTCACCATGGTCTTACTAGGACAGCTGCTAAGGTGTTAGAGTGTGGTTTTTACTGGCCCACTCTACACAAGGATGTCCACCGCTTCTGCTCTCACTGTGATAACTGCCATAGGATGGAAACATTTCAAGAAGGCATGAGATGCCTCAAAAGGGAATCCTTGAAGTTGAGCTATTTGATCTCTAGGGTATTGACTTTACTGGCCCATTTCCTTCTTCTCATGGAAACCACTACATCCTTGTTGCTGTAGATTTTGTTTCCAAGTGGGTCGAAGCAATCCCCTGCCCTTCTGCTGATGCTAAAACTGTGGTGAAATTTTTGAAGAAAAACATCTTTACTAGATTTGGTGTGCCCAGAGCTATCATCAGTGATGGTGGTTCTCACTTTTGCAACAGGGCCTTTGATTCCTTGATGACTAAGTACGGAGTGACTCATAAGGTTGCTTTACCTTAGCATCCCCAAACTATTGGTCAAGCAGAAGTGAGTAACAGAGAGCTAAAATGGATTCTTCAAAAGACAGTTAACTCCTCCATGAAGGATTGGTCTGTCAAGCTTGATGATGCTCTGTGGGCTTATAGAACAGCATTCAAGACTCCCATTGGGATGTTTCATTTTAAGCTGGTGTATAGGAAGTCTTGTCATCTCCCAGTTGAGCTAGAGCATAAAGCTTATTGGGCTCTAAAAGCCCTCAATTTTGATTTACATGATGCTGGAGAGAAGAGGAGATTTCAGCTGTCTGAACTTGAAGAACTGAGAGAACAAGCATACGACAGCTCAAAGATTTACAAAGAGCGCACAAAAAGAATTCACGACCGGATAATTCAAAAGAGAGACTTCAAAGTGGGGGATCTGGTGTTGCTCTTTAACTCTAGGCTGCGTCTTTTTCCGGGGAAGTTGAAATCACATTGGGCAGGCCCCTTCAGAGTAGTAGGAGTTACATCCTATGGAGCATACGAGCTGAAGAACAAAGCTGGTGAAACCTTCAAGGTAAATGGTGCTCGTTTAAAAAGCTATCTTGGTACTGATCATAAGCATTTTCCTATGCAGGCAATATTCTTTGTTGAGAGTGAATCCAGTTCTACAACAAAGATAGTTTCTCAAGAGACGAGTTCGAATATGAAGAAGAAATTCTCTTGGCGAATGCGGAAAGAATTGGAAGGTTGAAGAAACTTGTTGTAGGCTGTTGTGGAGCTTCCAACCACACTTCCTCTGATTGATCAAGTGGAAAAAGTCTAGCTAAAAGACTTTAAAGAGGAGCAGCTGACTGGGAGGCAACCCAGTATTTTCGGTACTTTATTCCAGTTCTATTTTGGTTATTTAAGCTTTGTATTGTGTTAAAGTTGATTACATTGTTTTTGTATAAGAAAATAGCAGGTTTTTGCATCTGTAGTGTTGTCCGAAACTTCTGTCCGAACTTCAAAGTTCGGACACTGTTCGAGAGATTTAAGCCTGTGCAAAGCGAGATGTCCGAACTTCTGTCCGTACATCAAAGTTCAGACCTGATTCAAGAGTTTGACAAAGGTAAATATGAGATGTCCGGACTTTGGTCCGAGCTTCAAAGTTCGGACACGATACGAAGCGCTCCCCAGGTATGTCTGTCCGAACTTCAGTCTGAACATCAATGTTCGGACACTTCGAAAATTCTGAAATTAAAGAGCGCGGATGACATTGTTTTGAAATAAACTCTTCTCCCTCCCGTGACGAACAGCAGCCACCCCATTTCTCCCTCTCCTTCAATCTCTCACGACTCTCTCATTTCTCCACCAAATTTAACAATCTTGGTATCAATCTCCTCGTTTTGGAATTCTCTACCATCCTAGCACTCGAAATCGACCAGGAACTCCCCAAATCAGCTCGATTTTTGAGCTAAGCCATTCAAACCCTAACTGTCGAATTTGGGGGTTTTTGAGATGAAATTTTGTAGATTTCGTTTTCTCACTGCTCCTAATTACTCATTCAACTTGAAAAAGGTATTTTCTCCACTTTCCTACCTCTTTTATTATGTTTGTGCTAAATTTTGGAATATAAGGCATAGTTAGCCGAGAGGGTGCTATTTTGAGTTAAATTTGCTGGACTAAATCTGTATGTATTAGCTTTGTTTTCTGCTGCGATCTGAGTTGTTGGATAAAAGTGGTTGAACCACACGATTATGATTTTATTTTGCATATGTGAGTGTGTGGGTTGGATTTTGCATGGCTGAAGTAAGACCATTGACTGAGATTGCGTGGAACATGTTGGAATATAGTGATTTTTTGTTGGTTAAGTCTCTGCTGGTCACTGGTTGTAGTAGTTCACCATTGCGAATGAGAAATGTGATTGATCTTTGTTGTGCAGAATAATGAATTTTAAGGGGAGACTCTGTCGAATTTTGGATAACTATGTGCATGCATTGAACTGTTTCCTATACCTTTCTTTATTTGACATTGGCTGCCTTCGCATGAGCAGATGTTAAGCAAAATTACTGGCCGTTCTAAGAAGGCTGGGAGAGCCGGAGCAAGTTCAAGTCGTCAAGCTCAGCAAGATGATTTTAGGGACGATACGGCCAGAGAATGGTTTGCCAAGAGTATGGACATCATTGCTGAACGTGGTGTGGTGCCTGAGCTGGAGCGTCAGCTGGGGCTGAGAGAATTACTGGACCCATTTGGTTGGGGTAAATTCCTGGATATGGGGGGCCCGTATTCCGAGCGAGTAGTGTGAATGTTCTATGCAAATGCTATCCTCCAAGATGGCCAGATCCGCTCTACGGTTGACGGTGACAGAGTGACAATCTCCACGATGGAGATTGCACAGTATTTCGGACTTCCTTACCCTGCGCCCCCTCATCCTGAAAACCTGAACCCTCATGACTTCCAAGCCACAGCCCTAAACCACTACACCCCACTCCTGGTCCAAGGACCCTGACGACGCCGAGGAGATGACCCGTCGAAGAAGGTCATCCCTGCTGATCTGCTTCAGGACCCCCAAGAGAGAGTCCTCTTCGCCCTGCTAACTGCAAATGTCCTCCCGAGGCAGAGCTCCGATCTGAACCATACGGACTGCCTTCTTCTCCAGGTTGTGATGAACCCGGACTTTGCTGGGGCTGCTGAGGTCACTTACTTGCCGTGGGTCATCACTTTGCATCTGTGTAACATTGTGGAGCACAAGGACCGACACAAGCTGGGTTATCCGGTCATGATCTGCCACATACTTCGGAGGCAGATGGTCACCATCCCATCTGCGGGACTGCATGCTACGCGGTCGCCTATTTATGTTGGCGCTCTGAAGAAGATGTGGTTCGAGTTTGACAGGATGGCATGGAGAAGAAGGCTACCCCACGGCCACAGAAGCGCCAGCGAGATGCGGGTGAGGGTCCATCAGAGCCAGCTCCTACTACTGCAGCTGAGGAGGAAGAGGGATTTGCTGCACTGCCGGCTCCTGGGAGCGAGTATGTCACTCGCTATGAATCACTGGTGGAACGCGACCATTAATTACGGTCCAAAACCGTGTATAATTACGGTTCTGGACCGTAATCTACGCGGGCGTCAATAAAGATGGTGTTTCTTTAATTACGGTTTAAAACCGTAATTAAAGTCCCTTTTCCAGCCCGCGTGTCATTGACTTTACATTACGGTTATTTGTAAAACCGTGATCTAAAGTCCTTTGGCGCGCGCGAACCAAAGGACTTTAGATCACGGTTTTACAAATAACCGTAATGTAAAGTCGACACTTTAGATGACGGTTTTGGCAATAACCGTCATCTAAAGTCTTTTGGCGCGCGCGCCCAAAGGACTTTAGATTACGGTTATTGTTAGAACCGTAATCTAAAGTGTAATTTTTTTTTTATTTTTTTTTACAAATCTACACAATTGCAACAGAGACAGAATTGTAACAGATAAGCAACAGAGGGCAGAAACTGCACAATTGAACCCCCTGAATCAAATACCAACAACACAAATTCATTCTCTGCGCACAATTGCAACAGAGATAACATCTAATAAAGCACCAGATCGAAAATCTGTAACATATTCAATCTGTTACAAAATTGCAACAGAGATAACATCTAATAAAGCACCAGATCGAAAATCTGTAACATATTCAATCTGTTACACAATTGCAACAGAGATAACAATTGCAAATTCATTTCTGCGCACAATTGCAACAGAAACATTCAATACAACAGCTAGAATCTGTTACAGCAGCAGCTAGCATAATTCATTACAAACAGAATCAGAGCAACTAACAAAAAATATAATTTGTTACACAATATAATCTGTTGCAGCAGCAACTAACAGAATCAGAGCAGCAACTAACAAAAAATATATGTTACAGCATCAGAGCTAGTAGTCTACCACTCCATTCTCATAAACATGGCTGCCATGCTCTCTCTGACATGCAACAAGTCGGCAGGACCATAAGTCTTGAATCTGGCATAATGCTCTTTAATCTGCAACAAGAAAAGGAATGGAACACATAATGAGATTAAGATAAAGACAAAAAAATCGAAAGAATTAAATACAAGACAGCGTTCGTATTACCTTGTCAATATCATTCTCAAAACTTCGGAAGTACCCGCAGAACTCGTACATATACCGCATCACGTAGTACCCGCAACTCTTAGAATCCTTTTGGGTAGGGCACTAAATCACCAAAATTCACAAATGTAAAACAATTGTACAAAGATAATAGCAGCACGAATGAAATACATGAATTACCAAACCTTGATGTAATTGACGGTCAAATCACCAAACTCTCCCTGAGGGGTTTTTTTGTAACAACTGTTACATATATTAACAAAAGCGTTTAGCAAAATGAACAAGTACATTAATTTTGGTTCAAAAAACTTACAAACAATTAAATAATAATAAAAACTTACTCTTTGATTAAGTCTTCAGTGTTGAATTCTGTCCACTGCCCTAGTGGATCTAGAACGAGCAGAGTAGCGGTGGCAGCGCAGAATATAAACAAAGCCCAGTGGTGGCTACAATGTCAAATACAAAATGAAATGAGAAATGAAGGTAAAAAAGTTAGCTAATTAGTATGTAATTTTATATTAGAACTCACGTTTGGTGATACGGCATTAGAATGAATAATTTATTCTGTTGATCAACAACATTGAAGCAATGAATCATGTATTCACAAAACCTCCCCGGGTCCCTAGTGACTGAGTCGTACGATAAACGCTCCGGGCACACCGCAGTAATGGAGGTCATGTCCTTCTCAGCACATCTCTCAAGCAGACATCTATTATATCACATGTACTATAAAAAGTTAGCCAATGCAACTTCATAGATACTTATTCTATATGTTTTTACAGTATGAGGAAAGAACACTTACTTTAGATAAGCTTGAATAATGTTAATGTTCAGATAATCTCCACACATCATCTCTCTGATGTCCTCAAAGTTGATTGCCGTCATCATATCTTCTTCGTAGTGAAACATCGACTTTGGAAGCGTCATCATGAAGTTGTTAGTTTGAGATGACTTCAACATGATCTTGTCGTAGAGATTCATCTGCTTGGGCCCCAAAACATTAACAAGTTTTTGTGGCAGTGTGAGCTTATTTTTAGGCGCCTCAGAAGTCCTGGTGCGACCCCGGACGGGCGCTGGATTCTTACCTTTCGCACCCCGACTCACTGGATTCTTACCCTTCACACACAAACAGTAAAGCATCAATGTAAAGATAATTACTAATTGATTATTATAGTAACATTAAACAATTATCTAGAACATACCCTTGTACTTCTGACAGGATTCACCGGCGCGCAGATCTCTTCTTCTCTGGGCCGGGATACGCGGCGAGGAAGCTCAGGGATCTCAGGATTCGCCGGCGCGCTGGTCTCTTCTAGTCTGGGCCGGGTTACGCGGCGAGGAAGCTCAGGGATCTATAATAGATTAGATTAGATACTTAATGCTAAATAATGCATTTTATTAGATACTAAATGGTTGTCAAACAGTCTTACCTCATCGGTGACAACAATATAACATGCTGGCCAGGCAATATGTCTCCCTTCGCTTCGATCAGCGTGCATTTGTTGTCAAACGCCATCGGAAGGTATGCATGCTCAAATCCATCAACTATCAGGTCCAAGGTCACACGCGCGTAGAATGGGGGTAGACGTACGAAACTGATGAGCGTGAGTGGACCTGATGGCAACACCGTCCCGTAGGCCGCATCTACAGGGTGCCCGTCTAATGGTATTTGGAGACGACATTTTTTTTGCTCCTTTAATAAACAGAGATAATACGTGAAATAAATAAGTGAGTCCAATCTAATACTATTTAAATAACTTTATTTTAGGAGAAAAATAGTTAAACAAAGTTAACCTGGATGTTGGCAAACGGGTACGGGTCAGCGGCCGGAGCACAACTAGACGAGGAAGATAGTCGAGGAGGATCTAGCTGCTGCTGCTGAGTAGTCGCATGTGCAATCGCATTCAACGCTTCCTGCAGCCTCTCCTCGATAGCCCGGCGCTCAGCAGCCTGTTTCTCGTCATTAGCTTGGCGCTCAGCAGCGAACTTACGCTCTACCATCGCCTCGACTTCAGCAGCACTCATCTGACCCTTCCTAGCAGATGGCGGGAATACGTTCTTCTGACGTACTTCCTCCCCCAATCCTCTAACACGCCCCGGTGTCCCTTCGTCCCAAGCATTTGATTGAGCGCGTCGTCTTGAGAAAGGAGCGTGTAAGTCTCTTCGCTCTCTGTGCCGCTTCGTACTGTCAATTTTTCAAAGAAGTTAACACTAAATTTAAGATCAACAAACACTTGAGTATATAAGTAAATTATTTAACAGCTCTACTTTCAAATACTTACAATTTGGTTAGCCAGTTGTTCCATCGCAGCATTAGGAAATATCCTCTGACCTTCGCTGGTCGTTTTCTGGCGTCCCAGTATGTACATCTGCACCCTCCTCTCCTCAGAGACATCCTCGATCGGGCATTCACTTCCATCCTCGTTCCTCCGTGTTAGCAAACCAGCTTCTTTCCATCCCTCGAGGCTGCCCACATATCCCCTTCGTCCCATGGTGTGGGGGTAGAGATTAGCTTCACGGTTTTGCCGTGCTTGTTCTTGTACTTGCTGTTAAAAAGTACAACAGGAAATTAATTAGAAAATCAGGGATAAAGCATTATGAGCATTAATTAAGAAAAGAGTACACACACAAATACCCTGAACTCGGGGTGGCGTGCCGCTCAACGAACTCCTTCCACTCCTCTTCAGTGATCATGCCGTTGTACACAACATACGGCGGAGGCTCACGTGGGGGCACCCTGTTGATCCAATGCTCAACCAAATAGTGGCGGAATGATTTAGCTTTACCGGACACCAAAGAAAGAACGGTCTTCTTCACTTCTTCTGGGATCTTGTACCGTTCTTGCACCTTCTTCCAGATGGTCTCCTTTACTTCTTGCGGGACTTGTTTCCATGTGTGGTTGATGCAGCAATGTGATCTGGCCAGAGTCCCTAGCATACTACCGAACTCTGACCTGCTGCCCCCACCATACCTCCCATACTGGTCCCACAGAAGACTAATCTGATCCTCTTTCTGCAGTTTCAACCCACGGGTCGGACCTCTACCTCTGGGTCTCTGAGTAGCACTCGTAGAAGGTGCACTCATGGAAGGGCCAACAGTAGCAGCGGCAGATGTGGATGGGGCAACAGCAGCAGCGGCAGATGTAGATGGGACTGGTACCATTCGCTGCTCATTTTCCTCATCCTCACGACAAAATAAATCGAACTCTGCATCAGCCATGTCCTGATCAGCCATTCCTGCAAGGATTGAAATACATTTGAATTAAATTACGCATTTCATAATGGTCATAAACAAGCAATAAATAAAAGAGTGGTAATTTCATATAAATTTTTATAGTAATAACTTACATACACCATTATCTCTCAACCCACATTCCCTCGTTATGGTCTGATCGTATATACTCACGATGACCTGTGGCAGAGTCTTTACACTTTTGTATCTTATCAACCTAAATCCATCCATGAGTATTAAATCCCACCGGTGAACGTGTTTTTAATATGTAATTTATTGAAAATTTCGGCAGCATCTCCCTACAGTTCTTCAAATGCACGATATTATGATATTAATCAATAATATATGCATTCGAAGAACAATAAAGAGATACTGCTGAAATAATCAATAAAGTACATATTAAAAGCACATTCACACCCTAGGTGTGTGATTTAACAATCGTGGACAGTCCCGACAGGGACTGCCGAAGATATACCTCTATTAGGTATATCTTGGGCGGATAACTATGTTTGGTAGTTTGTCAAATATTATATGTATTATATAAATCTTACCTCTGGTAGACGATTAGCCGATGCTAAGACGGTTGAGGTCGGAAGCCTAAATAAAGTCGTAGTCCTGATGCATAAATGAAAAACGACAACATTAGAATTCATCAAAAAATCAAGGTTAAATGCTAGCTAAACCGCGGAAAAAAATCGACAGCATCTCCCCTATATTTCTAACGTCTCCAAATCAGTTTTATCAAAGTCAAATTCGCACGCACCATCTAGAACTGG
This sequence comes from Limonium bicolor, assembly GCA_023374045.1. Classification (NCBI taxonomy): domain Eukaryota; kingdom Viridiplantae; phylum Streptophyta; class Magnoliopsida; order Caryophyllales; family Plumbaginaceae; genus Limonium; species Limonium bicolor. The sequence continues at coordinate 13,122,472 of CM041779.1, read as the reverse complement.
TAACATACATAAACTTATCTTCACTGATGTATTTAGTTTACAGAAACAGAAAAACGACAACATCTTTCTGTTGCCTCTACTGAACAGATTCACACAGAACTCAAACAGAAATAGAAACTGAAAGAAAAGAAACAGACAGACAGAGACTGGTGTATGACTCCTCTCTGTTTGTTCACGTGTTTGAATTCTCAAACCTTTCTAAACTGTCGATCCTGTCAATTTGGTGTGTTATAAAGTTTCTAACTCAACTAAACCCAAGGCAACTTTGTTACAGATGCAGAATTAGTCAGAACCTGATCTGATACGAAACTGAAGCTGAAATCGAAACTGAAATCAAAACAGAAACTGAGTTGTGTTCTTGCTTTCTTCCCTTCCCTGTCTGTTTTTTTTCCTTTCAACTGATTATACTTCTCCTAACTCCTTACCCAGTTACTTAAATATTCCATTAAGCTTTTAAATCCAGACCAAAACTCAAACAACTTGTACAGTCTGTTCCATTCATGAAACTGAGATATGCACAGTTCTGTACCATTCATTTTTCAGGAATCGGTAATATACTTGAACTTACTTTCTTTCCTGTGGCAGTTTTTAAGTAGTAGCATTTTTAAAACTACACTATTATGTATTAATTGTAATACTAAATGCTAAGAACAAATAAATACAGCAGTTTACAGATTGGTTTGCAAAGTTACCGTAACTAAGCACCGAAGTGGGCAAGTAGTGTAGAAATCAGCCCACGAACTAGGTCGCAATTAACTGTGAATCTGGGCACAAATATATGAACAAGGTTAGAACATTTGCCATTACACTCTCAGGATTCGATACAAAGGTTAGAACTTGCAATCGAAATGCATGTATATGAACAAAGTTAGAAACAAACGACAATCAATCGCGATCGCATACCCAATACGCGATAGAGACGTCGACGGTGAGACCAGTGGTAGATGGGTGGTGACCGGCGGCGATGGGAGTGACAAAGGTGGTGGGAGCGATGGCGGCGATGGCCGTTAGCAAGGTGACGGGAGAGAGGAGGCAATTTCAGTGAGGAAGATAGCGCGAAAGAGAAGAAGAGTTACTGTGAGTAGAGTGTGCAGAGTGTGCAGAGTGTAGGCAAATGTTTAAGTGGACTTTAGATTACGGTTTACATGTAAACCGTAAACTAAAGTCACACTTTACATGACGGTTCTCACAAAAACCGTAATCTAAAGTGTAACGAAATTAAAAAAAAAGCGCGATAATTATTTGGCATATGTTGGGTTTCAAACATAGTAACACATTAATATAAAGTTTTTATTAATCTAAAATACACTGATAAAACGACGTCGTTAAATGTAATCTAAAGTGTAACGAAATTAAAAAATAGCGCGATAATTATTTTCCATATGTTGGGTTTCAAACATAGGTAACACATTAATATAAAGTTTTTATTAATCTAAAATACACTGCTAAAACGACGTCGTTAACTGTAATTTAGATTACGCGCGGAGTCGAATAAATCAAATAATACGGGAAATTTTTTCGTCAGGTCAAAACGACGTCGTTGACGAGTTGCGCGCCTTTTTTAGGAGGGACTTTAGATGACGGTTTTTAGTAAAACCGTCTCTAAAGTCCGTTGACCGTAAAGCGCGCGTCACACGGGACTTTAGATTACGGTTTTACTAAAAACCGTCATCTAAAGTCCCTCCTAAAAAAGGCGCGCCAACCTCCGATCGATTATTGATTACGGGTTAATCAATCATCGTCGCTAATAAATTCCGGCCTTCCTATTAATCACGGTGTCTGTTTAAACCGTGATTAAACCACCGTCATTAAAGCCTCGCGTTCCACTAGTGAATTTAATCAACTCGAGTCCCGCTTCTTGGAGATGGATCGTCGCTATCAGGCGGAGATCGAGACCCTTCAGCAGCAGGCGCGCCGCTCTCAGGAGGACTATGAGGCTCTGCTTTCTCAGTTTCAGCAGTGGCAGGCGTACTACCCGCCCCCACAATGATGATGTTGATGGAAGATGCTATTTTTGTTTGAAAGCCATCTCTGGACTTCTTTGTGGTTTTACTTTCAGTTATTTTAGACTTAGTTCTTTTTAGTTTATTTGAGTTGTATTTTTCTTTATTTCGATTTTAGTTTGTTCTTCTCTTGAACTCCAAGTACTAATCATTACTAATGCGATGCTTCCAGCATACCTTTCTGTTTTGTTTGCTGTTTTGTGCAAGTATGCTTTACTGTGATAATTCCATGCTGGACACTTGCTTGGAAGCAAGTGTGAGGAAACATTCTCCCCTAACAGGACACTAAGTGTGAGGAAGAACCTCTTCCTTAATCAATCTCAAAAGAAATCGGGGGAGTTTTCAGTTTCCTTTCTTTTTTGTTTGTGTTCGGCCTATGCTTTAACGTGTTATAACTCTGTAAATCTTCACTTCCACCCTTGTGAGTCTGACACATTTAGTAAGATCTTTTTCTTGTGTTAATTTTCTAAACAATGAGGACAATGCTCCTCGATAAGTGTGAGGAAGGGGAGATCTTTCTGAAAGTGTCAGCCATTTATTTTGCATCCTGCATTAATTTTTGATTGGTCTTGGGCTATATGGGGGTAAGTTCCTTGGAGTGCTTCTATGTGTTGAATACTTGGGTGAATTTTCGTTGTGGAGTCGAGTCCGGTGATGACTTTAAGGATTGGTTTGCTCAAAGCTGTGTGTTCTCATATTTTAGAAATGACTGAATTTTATTAAATGTTTGTGGATAAGTTAGTTATGGAGTCAGAACTGGTTTAACCTAGAACCTTGGGAATGATGAGAAGGTTTGGAATGAAGGATAAAGGCAAGGTACTCCTCTGATCTGATTTATTTTCTGAACCAAAACAGGCCTCTTCCATCCGGTTATTAAGTCCTTGGGGTGCTTCATCACCCATTTACCTAAGATCATCTGATCTGGGATAAAAGACCCAACACCGTTACAAGGATGGAGAGAAAAGTCTGGGGGATGAGTTACATGTGCGAAGAATTTAATATATATGCAAGAAAAAAAAAAGAGGAGGCTCTTTAAAGTCTTATGTTTATTGCAAATCCTTTAATTAGATCATGAGTACGTGGTGTTGAAAGGTACTGCGGAATATGGCAGTACTTCACACCCCTTGTCATCCACGGGTTTGAGAAGAGAAACGGTTGGAAGGTTCTGAGTTACTCTATGTTTTGACTTTGTGATCTAACTTCTTCATAATTTTTTGTTTTAAAAGCTTGCTTCATTGTTTAAGAGACATGCAGTCAGGGGCAGATCGATTCTTGGGTTGTTATTGTGGCTTAACTCCCTTTTATTTTGTGCAATCCCAAGGTTTGGTACTAAGGCATTTTGAGATATGTTACTTCTGTTTTGCTTGAGGACAAGCAAAGGTTAAGTGTGAGGAGGTTTGATATGTGTGAAATATGAATGGTTTTAGTGGTCTTTAATGCTTAATTTTCATACGCATTGATAATATTCCACACGTATCTTACGTTTTCCTTTGGTTTGTTGCTTGTTAAGACTTGATACCTTTTTGTAAGTTAAATGCAGAGAAAAGCCAAGAAAACAGTAGATTAACTCACGAGGGTGATGATGCAACAAACGGGGATCAAATTGGAGTCAGAACGAAGAATTTAGAAGGTTTTGAAGGTATGTCCGAGCTTGTGTCCGAACATCCAAGCTCAGACACAAGTCGAGAGTTCGAATGCTGCGTCTGACGAAGTGTCCGAACTTCAGTCCTAACTTCAAAGTTCGGACATGGTTCGAGAATCACAATGGGAAAAAGTCGAAACTCTGCTCTACTCTGCATGTCCGAACTTGTGTCCGAACATTGAAGTTCGGACACAAGTCGAGACTTTTGAAATTGGAACGCTCAAAACGAAGTGTCCGAACATTGAAGGTCGGACCAATGTTCGGATGCGACTAAATTCTAAGCAGAAGTTCGGTGTTTTGAAGGAAAAAGTGGAAGAAACTCTATTTAAGTGACCTAATCAGAGGGGAGGAATTATCACATTACATATCATTACATCACGATACTTTGACGCTCTTCAAGAACGCTCTCTTCACTCATCTCACTCCATCGACAACAGCTCCACCTTCATCTCAGTCCATCGTCTTCAACCTTGCGCCAGCAGTCTCTGAGTCTGGATAATTACTCAATTCGGGAGTTTTTCTTTCCTTAGATGAATTCTCTTTTGATTGTTTCATTCGCTTCTTTGATATGTCTGGCTAGTAGGGATTAACTCTGGGGTAGGGTTGTTCGTGATGGATACAATTTAGTTAAGATTTATGCAATTTGACTATGGGATTGTAATGGATTGTTTCTAGGTTAATGCTAATCATTCATCTTCTCTATTAAATTTGCGCATTTATAGAGTCGTTTTGCGAATCCTGTTAGGATCAGATAAGGTGATTAATAGGAAGTTCGAATTAACCTGGAGATTTGTGGAAAGATTAGTCGGATAGATAATTTTTCCTGCAAAAGCTAATAATTCTTCGCGCGTATTCCGCCTATATGTGTTTTGCCAGCTTCTAGATTAGAGTTGACATGTTCTGATAGGTGAGCTATTCCATTAACTAAGATTTAGGATCGAAGAGAGTTTAAGAATTGGCCTTTCCATTTCTCATAATTGAATTGTAGGTTTGGCTAGATTTATCCAGTAAAGAACAGCCCAAACCCGGAGTTCCATTCATTTTACCAACTTTAACATTTACTTTCATTAATCGTTCATTTAGATTTTGATTTGCGTTTTCTCAATTCAGTTACAAAAACAATTCACAACCCCCCTAAATTTCCAGTTTTCTTAGGGTTTAGACTTATTTATTCAAGTCTCGTGGTTCGATACCTGGTTACTTAATTTCCTATACTATAGTGACCGGGATTTTTGCAACCCGACAGGCTTTTCATTTTATTAATTTCTAGGTTTATCAATTTAGTTTTAGTAGCATTTTCCCTGTTTGCACGCACCCCTTGCTGGTAGTATGACCAAAAGTGATAATTTTTCTTTGGGAAAATTCACAATATGCCACGATTTGAGTTTGTAATTCACGATATACCCCTTTTTGAAAAGTTGTCCCTAATATGCCACGATTTGAGTTTGAAAAAATGCCATTGTCCGGTAACGGACATTAAATTCACCGTTAACCCTCTCTGGAAAATGACCAAAATGCCCTTGGCAAAAAGTTTGATTTTTTTTTTCAAAAAAATGGGAAATTTCATGAAATGCCACTATATTTTTGGCTAATTCATGAAATGCCACTAAAAAAAAGAGAGTCACGAAATGCCACTATATTTTCTGAAAAGTCCATGAAATGCCACTATAGATAGAAAAAAGACAAAAATACCCCTACTAGTTAACAAAGTACTTTTAAAGTTCACACTATGCCCCAAGTGTTAAAAATTACCAAAAATTAACAAAAATATCAAAATAAATTAAAATATAAAATAATTATAAAAAATTATAAAAATTATAAAAATTAAAATTTTAAAAAAATTGAAAAATTAAAATATCATTAAATATAGTTTTTGAAATTTATTTAATACCATAAGTAGAATATTGAGTTCTAAAAATATAATTTATACCAATTTTTCTACCAATTTAATACCATAATATATACCCAATAAGTACCATAATTTTTATCATACATTTTTAAATTATTATTTGCTATCAATTTAGCTTATTTATTTCTTAAAGTAAATAATTTTTTTATATTGCTGATAAAATTTAAAAACTAAAATTCTAAACATAATAATTTATACGAGATAGAGCGACTGAAAATATATATATAACATACAATATTAAATAGTAAACTTGTTTGAAATGTAGAATAAAACGTTTTCAGAATAATAATATGCAACTTATTCTTTCTTTGGTTATCATTACTTGCTCCTAATAAGTTGCACATTATTATTCTGAAAACGTTTTATTCTACATTTCAAACAAGTTTTACTATTTAGTATTGTATGTTATATATATATATATATTCTCAGTCGCGATATTTCCAATAAATTATTATATTTAGAAATTTTATTTTTTGATATTTATCAGCAATATAAACAAATTATTTAATTTTAAAAAATAAATAATCTAAATTGATAGAAAATAATAATTAAATAATGTATGATAAAAATTATGGTACTTATTTGGTATAAATTATGGTACTATATTGGTAGAAAAATTGGTATAAATTATTTGTTTAGAACTCAATATTCTTTTTATGGTATTGAATAAATTTTAAAAAAGGAAATATTTTTTTTAATATCTAATGATATTTTTTTCATTTTTTTAATTTTTTAAAATTTAAAATTTTTTAATTTTTTAGTAAATTTTTTAATTTTTTTATTGTATTTTGATATTTTTGTTTTTTTTTAACACTTAGAGGGATATTGTGAACTTTAAAAATAGTTTGTTAACTAGTAGGAGTATTTTTGTCTTTTTTCCATCTATTGTGGCATTTCATGGACTTTTCAGAAAATATAGTGGCATTTCGTGACTTTCTTTTTTTTAGTGGCGTTTCATGAATTAGCCAAAAAAAATATAGTGGCATTTCATGAAATTTCCCAAAAAAAATTTAATGGCGCTGATTTGATTATGCAACGACTATTTTTTTTATACAGCTTTAAAAGTACACAAAATACCCTTGTTTGGTTTTATAGTTTACAATATACCACTATTTAAGTTTTATAGTTTACAATATGTCATTGTTTGAGTTTTGATGTTCATAAAATGCCCTTGTTTTTCCTGTACCGGCTAATTTGAGTCCAACAACTCTTTTGTTGCCTTTATAAAGACCTTCTTATCATATAAACATAGTGAAATACCCCAAACCTAAATATGTTATTTAAATGATAAACTATGGTATATTAAGGCTAAAAAGTGCCTTAGAAATGTTATTAAGCTATTTAAACCATAGTAAACACAGTAAAGTACTATTAACGCAATTTGAGGAAAAACATGCTCTAAGCTTGGGATAACCTTGGTTAAGACTCAAGGAGCTTACCAAGACCTTATTAACATGCTAATGGACATGTTAAAACAATTACTAAAGAAAACCAAGCTCAAAAACAAGTTAAAACATAAATTATGCTTTAAGGAGTCTTAAAGCACATTTTTGAAAAATTGTCTTAGAAATGGGTTTTGAGTGGCTAAATGCCCATGATTACACATTAATAAAAATTTGTACTACTTATTATCACATTAGGAAGTCTAAATCAATGGGAAATCAAAAATTTCACAAATGTGTGCACTAATTGTGAATAGTGCTCAAATAGTGCTTAATTTAGCATTAAGTCAACTGTAGTTAATTAAGTGGTCAAAATAGCTACTTAATATCTCAAGTATGAAGGGGGGCAGTTTTTAAGTTGTGAGTCATCACACTTGGCTAGTTTATCAAGGAAGGAAGAATAGATAAAGTAAGATGACTATTTACTTTATAAGTAAATATCTTACAAAATTAAAACCTCTCACCTCATTTCTTCATTCCCTCTTGTTCCCACCTTCTTCTTCCTTCATCCTCCCAAGCAAAATCGTTTTGCTACAGCACACCATTTTCTCCAACTTCATTTCCTTGTAACTTCCAACTCCATGCTCCAAATCAAATTCCAAGACCATATTTGTGCTAGTTAGACCAAGCTCTACATTTCTTCTTTTCAAATCTTCAAGAACTCAAATTCGGTGCCATGGAGAATCTCCATTGAAGGAGGAAAAACTCATCTTTTTACACCTTGTTATTCTTCTTTGCTTCAAGGTAAGAAAAACCAAAGAAAATTCACTTTTCCTCTCATTTTTATATATGGCCGGAAATCATCTTTTGATGGTGCCTTATCTTGCTCTTTTAGTAGCTTGATTCAATCTTCAAGGGACTAGGTGGAGTCCTATCTTGCTTCTTAATCAAGCTCTCTTTCAATTCCAAGGTAAATACCAAATTCTAGTGTTTAAAACACTTCTTGTAATCTAGGGTTGTTCATGAGTTTAAGTTAATGCTCATTACCCTTATTTGTGTATTGGTTAGAAGGTTGACAAGTGAACAAGTCCTTGCCGATTTTCAATCAAAAGAAAATAAGAAAGAAAGATTGAAGAGGAAGAGGTAAATGACCTATCCTAATGTAGTGTTGTGTCTTAAGAAATTGAGCTTTAATTGCTAAATAAACAACCTAAAGATCCAAAGGGAAATGAGTTGGTAAAATATCCACAAGGTGGACTATAAGGACATGGGAGCATTGTTGTGTGTATTTGCAGGTTGAAGGCATATATATATGTGGAAATTCAGTGTTTAAGGTTATTGCAATTTAAGGGCTTAAGTACCAAGCAATTTAAGTTTATGCACTATATTGTGATGTAGTGTAGTTGGTGTGTAAAGAACATTCATAGTGGATTTGAATGTCTTTGATTGATTAAGGGTGAAAACCATGTGTTTGAGTGTATGAATGTGCTAGAGAAGCTATGGCAAAGTTTAGTTGATAAACAAAGAGTTTTAAGTATTTTAAGGTGATTTTATAACCTAGGGAGTACTAGGAGTCTCGAAAGGTTATATTGGTGAAAGAAGTGAATTAAGGTGTTCTTGAGTGTTTAAAATGACTTAGGAATTGTCTTGGAGGATTTAGAGTTCAAATGGGTGATTTAGATACACCAAAGTCATGGTAAGAGTGTTGTAATGACTTGTGCAAGATTTGGTAACAAAGAGGTATAATGCCTTGTGAAGGATTATGTATGAACTTGTGGAAAAATATTAAGGAGTTTGTGTAAAGGAGGTGTTGGTGAGAAATAATGCTTTTAGAGTAGTTGTAATGGTGGTGAGACAACACTTTGGTTAGTTGAAGTTGTAGGCATAAACTACTACTTAGAAGCCTAAGAAGAAATATTACAAGTGTTAGGAAATTTTGTAAGAAATTGAGTAACAAGTTTAGGCAAGGAATTGGACAAGTTTAAAGTGTCTTTTTGGTATTAGAATATGCCTAAGTTCATGAGGGAAGTTTGGGTAAACAATGGATGAAGAGAACAAGTATAACAAGACTTGGAAAATGCAAAAAATGTAAAATTTGTAGCATGGTCCGGGACTTAAGTCCAGGGTAAAGTCCCGGACCACACCAAAATAAGGGCCAAGAGTGATTTTGTATATTGGTCTGGGACTTGAGTCTTGTATAAAGTCCCGGACCACCCTATTAAATCACCCGAAAGATTGAACAAAGACATGGTCCGGGACTTAGGGTCTGTACAAGGACCCAGACCAGTGTCCAAAAACAGCCGAGAGTTATGCCATGAGTTGGTCCGGGACCTAAGGTAAGGACCAAGTCCCGGACCACTCTAAAAATTTTGTTTAAGGTTAGTAAAAGACATGTAATGATGGAGATTGATAGGTAATGATGTTATAAGGTTGTTTAAGACATGTTAGGTGAGTTATAATGACATTTAAGAGGGTGAAAAGTTGTAATTAAGTGTGAGAGTAAAACAAGCTAGTAATGTGAAGTAATTAATTAATCAAAGGTTAAGTACGGTAATTAACCGACGTTACTAATTATGTATAGGAGCTGCATTCGGTGGTCAACGAACGCAGCAGGGACCAAGGTATGGTTTTCTTGCAGTCTGTTTGCTACCGGTTTACACCGGCTTGTGTGTTTGTTTGTTTTCTGGATGTTTATGACCTTGTAAGACTTAAATCATGAAATGAGTTTACAGTCATTGTTATTATTGTGGCGTGTGTGTACCGGTACCGTTAACCTCGAATACGTGCTAACCTGGTAGTTAACCAAAGTTTGGATACGTAAGAGAGCGGTACTCGGTTTTAACGTTTCAACTAAGGGAATGTTCTAACTACGGCTATCCGTGCGTTAGTTGTGGTTTGTGTCGTTAACATACATCTCATCTCCTTTGTATGCCTAACTGGGCTTAAACACTTATGGTGTGATTTGATGTGTTAAGTTCCAACAATGGAACTACTAACAAGTGAATAACCGGGGGGTGAGGAATCCGGAAGTTCCGGTCGCGCGTGTATGGTGGGGTGTCGATATCTAAATCAGCTTCGACTCTCCTTATGGTATTGATTGTCTCTCCTTCTTGGATTACAATCACCCGCAAGCCTAATAAAAGGCTTTCCTACCTGACTTTTGTTCGGGCTAGGGGGATTATGGTAAGTTGTGTTGGATCACTATATCCGACGCATCTTTGGGGAAGGGTTAACGTTCGACAAGCAGAACGGTAACCTGTTTATGTACAAGCTTAACATGAGGTTGAAATCATTCTCTAGGCTTACCAGGTTTGGCTAACTATTGTTCGGTTCGTTTCCTAAAGTGAATCATTCCTATTATGGTATGTGCATGTGGTTGCTATGCAATGATTATTGCTATGCTTATGTATGTTGAATGTTAAAATTAATTCCATGTCATTATGAGAATTAGTTGAGTGTATCCCGGTAGTTGACGGGCTACACGTTAATCATACCAGCCAAGGGTTGCTGAGCCCCTTTGGGGCACCATATTTATTTTGCAGGATGTGGATTGAAGATGCGAAGTGGCATTAGGTTTTAAGTCTAATGAATACCCTGCTATTTTGGTTATGGGACCCGGGATGTGCCTGTGCTCCCGGGGTATATATATTTTGGGTAACGTAAGACTGGTTATGGAGGTTTGTGTGTGTATTCACACTCGGTATAGTTGGTTATAAATTTTGGATATTAGTAACTAATGCTCGGAAGTCTGTGTCCATCAGACCGATACAACTGTACGGATTTAGCCTTGTTAGCCACATGGGTGGCTAACGGCGTGTAACACCGTTCATTTTGGTTAAGGTTAATTTATGTTTTTCCACTGCGTTATTTGTTTCTCGTTAAGTTAGTAGTTGGGGTGTTACAAAAAGTGGAATCAGAGTGAAGTATCGCTCTGATGACCGGAATACCGAGCTTAGGTACATATCGAGTTAAGAAATCTAATGATAGTTGTGTGAGTGAATAGTTATGGAAAGGTTAACCACTAACTAAGTGTGGAGATACCTTGTCATCGGAAAGACGTTACAACCGTTGGAACCGATAAGTTTGTAAGCACAATGCTAATGTACATTCATGTGAATTCAGATGTCAAGTCGACCACGTGGAAGAGGCCGCGGGCGCGGTCCAAGAGACCCGCGGGGGAGAACCCTACGGCTCAAGTGATGGCCAACGCAGTTGCGGCCGCCGTAGCCCAAATGGTTCCACAGCTAGTCGCTGCAATGCAGCAAGGGCAGCAGCAGCAGCATGGCGGTCAGGACCAACAAGGTCCACAGCCGCAGCCACAGCCGCGCGAGACCAACTGGGTGAAGGCGTTGGCAGATCTGAGACCCCCGTCGTTCAAAGGGGAGACTGACCCTAGTAAGTTGGAGGCGTACATCTTCGAGTTGGAGACCGCCTACGAGACCTTGGACATTCCTGCTGGTGCCAAGGTCCGTCTTGCCACTTACTATTTGAAGGGTTCAGCAAGGAACTGGTGGAAGCTAGAGCGGGAAGATAAGGTTACTGATCCTGCATTCGGTTGGAGGGAGTACGTGGCACTTCTGCGAAACAAGTACTACCCTGTGCATGTGCAAGAGGCTAAGAACCTGGAGCTGGATAGTCTGAGGCAGGGGGACAAGATGTCGGTTGATGACTACTACACCACCTTCACCGACCTTATCCACCTGTTGCCAGACCTGGGTTACTCAAACCGGATTCTGGTGAACCGTTTTTACAGTGGACTCAGCCACCGCCTACGCTATGGGATGGGGCCAGCTGAATACAATACCTTGTAAGTAAATAAAGTACCGCTTGATGTAAATGAATGTGTATGGTTATTAAGTGTGAATATATGTGTGATATGTGGGGCATGACTAACACCCTAAACTTCAGGAGTGCTATCATGTCGCTGCTAAGGTCGAGATTACCGTCCGACTGAGGATGAGGATCAGGCGCATAAGCACAAGGCGACGGGCGAGGGCCAAAATTCGCAAGGGTACGGTGGAGGAAAGAAGAAGAAATCCTACCACCAGTCCCAGAAAGGCCAGCAACAGGGCGGCAAGGGCCAAGCCCAGACCACCACTGAGGAGCCTCTGCAGCTCACTTATGCTGTTGCGGCCAAGCCCTTACGCTCGCACCCACTCAAGGGTAATAAATCGTTTTCCCGATTATAGTTTAAATGTGTGTTACCAAACTGTGAAGTATGTATTAATAGCGTGATGTGATGACAGCTAATGCGGGTTCTGGATCCGAGCGCCATTATTACTACTAATGGTGCAAAGGAGACCACCCTGGTAAGGACTGCAAGGGAAATGATGTGCAGTGCCACTACTACAAAAAGATGGGGCACCGAGAGTTCGAGTGCTACCAGAACCCCAACGGCAGGAACTACAGGCCTAAGGGGCAAGGAAAGGGAAAGGCCGCCGCGACCACTGAAGGTCCTAAGGCGACTAGTCAGCCTTCACCAGGGGAACTGTAACTTCCAGAAAGGGAAGGGTCGGGAGCTGGCAAGGCTACCCTCAATGTGGTAGATTGGTCAGAGGGAGCTGGACCCTCTTCTGGACCAGGTAATACTTAAAACTATGGAGTGAAATAATTGATTGCTTACCACATTTCATGCATGAGTGTTAGTAAGTCTAAATGTACAACTACATGGACAATAAGTTGGAGTATAATGTATAATTCACCTAAATTAGACAATTCTAAACCTTAGGAACTTTCAATATTTGTTATCCAATCCCTCCCACACCAACCCCCGAAGAGACCACCATCAACACCACCGAATTCCCGATGGAGCAATGTCAGGTTATCCAGCCAGGTATGGTATTATTAAATGGATACCTGACACCCGAAGCGCAAATCCACATCATCCGATGATGCAACGAACTTGGAGCAGCACCTGGAGGTTTCTACACCCCGGAGTACCCGGGCGGATCGAAAATAAGTTGAAGATAATGTGCATGGGTAAGGACTGAAATCCTTACACCAAGACATATCAAGACATGCGAGCGGAAGATTGAGCAACAATACCGAGTATACCTGAGGAGTTCCTTGCGGTCGTTAATCACGCCGTGGGAATTGTCAGCAAGTTGAATCGGATCCAATTCCGAATGTTGAAGCGGATTTATGTATTGTTAACTTCTACCAGAAAGGTGGACGATTGGGTTTACACTAAGATAAGGGTGAAACACCTGAGTCACTGAGTAAGGGAGTACCCGTGGTGTCTTGGTCCATTGGTGATACCGCAGTATTTATGTATGGCGAGCAGAAGCGTGCTGATCTCGTAAAGAAGTTAGTGTGAAAGTCAGGTGATGTATTAATCATGGGTGGGCAGTCGAGGATGCTATATCACGGTATCAAGAAGATCAAACTGAACACGGCACCTCCGACAATAATCAATGCCACACACATGAAACCCAGACGTTTGAATTTGACCTTTAGGCAGTTCTGAAGCCATGTGTAATCATGTAATGTGTGAAACCAGTTGTATGTTAAGGATGCTATATATTTAGCTATGTCGACACAATGTAAATTGACTTATGGTGTAAAGAATGTGTTAATGAATAAAACGGTGTTAGTTTTTAGAATATCGACCGTGTTGTTACCGTTATACTTATAAAGTTTGTGAAATAAATTAGGCTGTGCACTCGGAACAGAAGGTATGCTGAGTGTGTGTACTGAGGCAGAAGCTGGCAAGAGCGGCACTATCCTCACCGGTACCTTCCCTGTTAATGGCGTGGATGCATCGATCTTGTTTGACTCTGGAGCCTCACACACGTTTATCTCGCTTTCATTCGCGAGGAGGCTGGGGTTAGACGGTGAAGAGATGCCTGACTTCTTAGTCACTCTCCCGTCCAAGGAGCGGATCAAGTGTACCCGCTATTACCGAGGTGCCATTGTTCGAATCAAAGATGAAGAGTTTCCGATCGACATGATAGAGTTCGAGGGACTCGGATTCGATGTAATTGTGGGGATGAACTGGTTGGAGCGGTACAAAGGCCGAATCCTATGTGCTGAGCACCGTCTCCTTCTTCGGAGTCCGACTGGGGTTACCATCTCATACCGCCAGAGGCCCAAGGAGCCTTCGACTCAGATCATCTCTGCCATGGCTATGTATCGCGAGTTACGACGAAAGAATGATGTGTACCTCTGCTATGTCCAGGACATAGAGAGAGATCCGGAGTTTAGCCCAGATGTGCCGGTAGTGTCGGAGTTTCCTGATGTCTTTCCTAAGGAACTGTCGGGCATGCCGCCAGTACGGGCAGTAGAGTTCGAGATTGAATTGGTTCCGGGTACCGGACCAATAGCGAAGGCGTCCTACCGTATAGCTCCAGCTGAGATGACAGAGCTCAAGGAGCAGCTGTGAGACCTACTTGACAAGGGATTTATACGCCCAAGCGTTTCACCATGGGGAGCACCGGTCCTCTTCGTGAAGAAGAAGGACGGTAGTCTCCGCCTCTGCATCGACTACAGAGAGCTGAATGTTGTTACGGTGAAGAACCGTTATCCTTTACCACGTATCGATGATTATTCGACCAATTGAAAGGAGCATCAGTATTCTCCAAGATCGACTTGCAATCCGGTTACCACCAAATCGCTATCTGAGAAGGTGACATTGAGAAGACCACTTTCCGAACCAGATACGGTCACTACGAGTTCACGGTTATGCCGTTTGGTCTATCCAATGCACCAGCAAAGTTTATGGACTTAATGAACCGCTTGTTCCGAGATCAGGTGTACAAGTCAGTGGTAGTCTTCATCGACGATATTCTTGTATATTCAAAGTCGAAGGGTGAGGATGAAATCCACCTAAGAAGTGTGTTGCAAACATTAAGGGAGAACCAGCTATATGTAAAATTCTCCAAGTGTGAATTCTGGTTGAACCAAGTTTCTTTTCTTGGTCACATTATTTCTGAGGCTGGGATCGCAGTTGATCCGGCCAATAAAGATGCAGTGCGCATCTGGCCTAGGACGAAGACGGTTACCGACATCTGGAGCTTCCCCGGTCTGGCAGGATATTATAGGAGGTTTGTGAAGAACTTCTCCAGTGTCTCACAGCCGATGACTTCCTTAATGAAGAAGGATGCACCATTTGAGTGGACAGACGACTGTGAAAGTTCCTTTCAGAGCCTCAAGGACACTCTGAATTTTGCACTAGTGCTGACTATACCAGACGATACAGATGGATTTGAGGTCTACTACGACGCATCAGGTAGAGGTATGGGTTGTGTGTTGATGCAACACGGGAAGGTTGGCATACGCCTCCCGACAGCTGAAGAAGCATGAAGAAAACTACCCTACCCACGATTTAAAATTGGGTGCCATTGTCTTCACCTTGAAGATATGGCGACATCATTTGTATGGGGTAAGCATGACAATTTATTCAGACCACAAAAGTCTAAAGTATTTGTTCACTCAGAAAGAGCTGAACATGAGGCAAAGAAGGTGGGTCGAGTTTCTGAACGACTACAACATCAACCTTCAGTAAAAGGAAGGTAAGGCGAATGTGGTAGCTGACGCATTGAGTTACCGAGTACACTCTCTCCATTCGCTAGTCTCTCACTCTAGCTTGGTTGAAGAGGTGCGGAGTGCTCAGATGTTGGATCAGTACATGCAAGAGATCAGACAGAAGCTGATTGATGGCACGTTCGAGAGTCAGAAGTACAACTTCCGACTTCATAATGATGACCTGATTAGGCTGAATGGCCGACTGTGTATTCCGAGAAGTAGCGCCGAGCTGAAGGAGCGCATACTGAGTGAATCCCATTGTTCTACTACTTCGATTCACCCTGGAGCTTCAAAGATGTATAAGGGTATGAAAAGGTATTTTTGGTGGACTGGAATGAAAAAGGATGTGAATGATTATGTGGTAAGGTGTCTCACTTGTTAGAAAGTCAAGTTTGAGCACCGACGGCCTGGCGGTATGGTGCAGCCAATGCCAGTGCCAGAGTGGAAGTTCCATGACATTTCCAAGGACTTCGTAGTAGCGCTTCCGCCTACAAGGGGAGGTCTGAATATGATATGGGTCGTTGTTGACCGACTGACCAAGGTGGCCCGATTCATTCCGACGAAGGACACTTGGAAAGTGGAAAAGCTAGCAAGCTCTTTGACCTAGAGATTATACGGCATCATGGGTACCGAAGACTATCGTGTTTGATAGGGATGTCAGATTCCTCTCAAGGTACTGGAGATCAACACGGGAAGCGCTTGGTACCGAGCTGAAGCTGAGTACAGTGTTCCACCCTCAGACAGATGGTTAAAGTGAGCGCACCATTCAGACGCTCGAAGATATGTTACGTGCATGTGCACTTGACTTTCAGACCAGCTGGATTGATAAGTTGCACTTGATCGAGATGTAACACCCAACTGCTAAGCTCGTCATTACCTCTTAAACTGTCACAATTTACCTTAAAACTCGCAGTGGACTCTAATACAACAGAGGGTGATACAACGCCGTTAGCCACCCATATGGCTAACCAGGCTTATCTCACATACAGAAATGGTCTGATGAACTGGAACAACCGAATACACAATACAAGCACAATACTCAAATCCTTTCTTTACTATACCGAGTCTACAATATACGGATGCCGATAACATATTCGGTCTTACACCTCATTCAAATACATAAGCAATTTCAATCTAACTACCCATGCTACCACCGACCCCGTCCTACTCTCGTACGGTTTCGTCTTCGGTGTACCTGCGAATAAAAACGATGCCCCTAGGGGCTCAGCTTAAAGTTGCATATGAAATTCGCATATACCGCGTGCTAACCGCGGTACGCCAACTACTTTGGGTCGAGAGCATGGAGATTCATTATAAGTCAATCCACATGCAACATAGCATTACATTATATATGTACACTATACAAGGACTCACATTCACCCATGGAACACAATCCTTAACTAACATAACACTGTTGTTAGTTGCATTAATTTACTCTTAGGCCTTGAAGGTTATACCTCGCTTTGCCTTGGTTACTTATTCAATAACTCATCCCTACACTCTTGGGTTTCTCATACTCAAGCTCACGTAGTTCTCAAGACACTACATGTCTCCTACGCTCTTCTCGCTTGTTTCTCATAATACATACTTAAGCCAAAACTCATGGCTTTCGAGCTTAGTTTTACTAGCTCCCGGAACTCACTCTTAGTTCCTACTACTTTCTCATAGGTCTGACTACTCTCGGACTTCTCACTTTCCCATACACTCCTCTCTCGGAGTTATAATATACTTAGGCATATTAGTCTAAGAGCATCTCCCTCGATGTTCCTAATGATTAGGGAACATTACTTAAGTTCGGGTAATCTTAATTTCAAGGGTTACCCATACATTTCAAATACTTACACTTATGGTTATTTCCTTATACCGGGTAAAATCCTCATATAGGAGGTCGACCATGTCTCAAGGGAGTTACATAGTCCCTTAGGTCTCTTTTACCTTTCTTTTAAGTTCACAACATTGGACTAACTTCAATCCTCTCGATGGAGGTTCATTTATCTCTCCACTCTTATTTACTTCGTGGTTTGTTTCAATATGGTTTTCTAACCGTTATCAGGTATTACTCAACCCGTACATCTCCTCACATTCTAGGGAGTTCATATGTTTGTGTTATCGTTATACTTTAATCGGTAGCTTGTGTGTGTTTGCATATTTCCATTGTTTATGAGACTACCCGATCTACGGGTTTCTAGTCAGTCAATACTCACTATGAGTCGGTCTATGCACTATGTTAGACCACACCGGCAAACAAGTATGTTAGCTCATACAACATGCAACAAGGCATAAATAATCAAACAAGGGATTATTTTCATGCTTTAATCTTGATTAAGCCGGCACACAAACACACAAATCAGAGTAACTCGGTTAGCATACGGGGCATGAGAAAATCATACCTTTCACTGGGGTTTTTACTTTTACCGTGTCATCTCACCATGCTCGGTTCACACACGATCCTCTGATAATGTTCCAACATTATTATTAATACTAAACTGATACGGTACATAATTAAATGCTACTCTCGTACTTACCCCGTTATCCCGTTATCTCGGTTTTACTTTTGTTAGTTTGAGTTCTCACTTCTCAATCACTTCTAGCACTTTCTTACACTTCTTAGGGCCTTACAAGTCACCAAACAAGGCCTTAACATCATCTAACATCATTAACATTCAAACCCCCATCATTAGTAACCTTTAAAACACTTTCTGTGAGATTCTGGGGGTGGTCCGGGACTTGGTCCCTACCTTAAGTCCCGGACCAATGCATTGCCAAACTCTCGGGTGGTTTTTCTACCATGGTCCGGGACCTTGTCCATCTCTCAAGTCCCGGACCAAGTGCAGGGTGAACTCTCAGCATTAATTCAAGGGGTGGTCCGGGACTTTGTCCAAGGACTAGGTCTCGGACCCTGCTAAAACCTGCAACATACATTATTTTTCAACTCCAATTCAACCCTCAATCCACCCTTAATCTTTCCCTAATCTTTTCATAAGTTTTCCACATGTTAAAACACCTTTAAACATTCTTTAAACCTCTTCAAAACTTAGGTTAAATCCTTACCCAAATTCTTACTCAAATTCATAAGTTTTACATTCTCATTTTGCACTAATGCACACTTGTGCATTTTCTAGCTCCTCTTGGAACTTGCATTGTTATTCTCACTCTATTTGACCATTCCAAATCCTCCAAGACAATACACTACTCACATCTAGGTTCATGCCTCAATCTTAAACCTTAAATCGTCTTTGTTTTCTAAAAACCCCTAAGGCACTAAACCACTATTTTGCTACAGATTCTGCATCATTCTCCTATCCTTAAGCAAGCATCCCCAAGGTGGTTTACTAACTCAAATCCATCTCTAAACATACCTAGCTAACCCTAGGTTATTCATCTCTCAATATACCACTTAAATGCCTTAGATTCCTACCGGAATTTCGCCATAGTCCGTCTACATTTCCAACATTGCCCACAACTCATACCATCACTTAAATCATCCTAAAACTAGCCAAACCACAAGGGTTCTAACAGCACACATATAAAACCATCAATACTCATCAATTCTCCAAAAACCACACAATGCATAATTTATAAAATGCATAGCTCTTAAATCAAACACTAAATTCACAAATGTTTTCTCACTTGCGGTATTTCTTTACAAGCACATTATTACTATAACTCAAGTGGAGTTCATTCATTTAATTAACCCTTCCCAAATCCTAAAACATATAGGATAACACTAGGGTAGGTTTCTTACCTTGGATTCCTTTAAGTCTCCTTTTTAATTCTCTTTTCCTGTTCTCTTCACCATTTCTCTTGCTCAATTCTCTTGACTCCCCAAAATCGGCTAAGGCAAACCACTTGCCCAATTCTCTAGCCAACATTCAAGGATGAAATGGGACCAAGTCAAGACACTTAGACTCATAAAAATAGCCCTAGAATTTAAGGGGGAGCTTAGAACACATAATTAGGTCATTACCTTTGAAGCTCTAAGATGGATCTTCATCAATGAATTAAAAGAGGGCACTCCACCACCATTGGAGGCTTGGAATATAGCTCACAAGGAAATAAACAAGGTATCAAAGGAGGCAAAAATCAGCCATGACAAGGAGATGAAGAAAAATGGATTTTTCTTACCTGGAATGAAAGAGAAGATGTCTAGCTCCAAGAACATGTTATTTCCTTCTCAAATGGGGTATACCCATGAATATGAACTTCTTCCTTTTTGAATTTTGAAAGAGAGAGGGAGATAGGCCTTGGTGAGAGGAGCAAGAATCTATGCTCGGTTTTTAATTCGGAGCTTTAATGAAGCTTGTACTTGGAGAAGAAGTGAGGAAGCCATGGGAGCTCCTTTGTAGCAGCTCAAATCATCCAAGAAGGAAGAAGAATCAGAAGAGAGGAAAGAGAGGGGTGCGCTCACGGTGGGAAAAAGAAAGAATGGGGAGAGAGAAGAGGAAATGTGAGTATATGTTTACGTTTTCCACTTTTCACTATTTGCTTTATGCTTTTTGACTTAATATATATTAGTTAGCTAGTTATGTGTGAGAGGGGATTCCCAAGTCTCATAAAAACCGGCCCCCACCATATTAGTAAGCTGGAGCGTTTTTCGTCTTTTACAGAAAACGCTCGTTATTTTACCCGGTTTAGCACTATTCACTAACCGGGCCCGTTTTTCGGATTTTTCTCGTTTCTTTAATCTTAATGGTTATTAAGCTTCCATTAATACTCAATTATAGTTATATAGTCAACCATAATTTTTATGGGTCTAATTGACCACTTAAAGTCACGTTTTCGGGTTTTCTCGAAAAACGTGCTTTAAAACTCCGTTAGCATTTTAATCCATTATTTGGATCCGTTTTCTTCGGGAATCATTCCCGTATACTAATTAGGCCTAAATAAGCCTTAGGGATCCATCTCGGACCCTAACGAGATCATATATCTCTTATACTCACTTAATGCGCGTTTTAGCGTTTTTCGCGTTTTATGCATTTTCTCTTTTCTTTTGGTTTTATTTTCTTTACCAATACTCTTTAGGCACCATTAGGCCTTTAATAATCATATTAGAGTAATTTAATCACCATTTTTAGATCCGGGGCATTAAAATCTACCCCCTTAGGAACTTTGTCCTCAAAGTTGGTGAATCTAGATGGTTACTCTCATGGGCGTACTATGCCAAGGTTATAATACATGTATAACCTTACAGACTCCACAAGTCTGTCTCATTTCACACTACACATACCACAAATATATCACAACATGTATATCAATAAAAAATACTCTTTGTACTCTCTCCATGGAATCGGTCCGAAGACAAGAAGGCACTACAGTCCTCGAATCCATATCGAGTAATACGCTACTGATCCCTCAGGTACCGGTCACGTTGGACACTTACGCTCTCTGGTCCATGGCCGTTTCATGACAAATGGGCACTTACTCTCTCTGGCCCACGGTCCCTTCGGTTCTGATCAAAACGTTACACATATACATATCCTCAGGCACTCTGGTTGACTCACTCAACATAGGACATTCTCAGGGTACTCTCCCCCATCCCGCTGCCTTTGGAAAAACCACACACTGTCACCGCCCCAACCGGTCACTTAGGACCGCCGCACGTACGGTGCAATGGTTTCAAAACCATTTTTCGCCTTCATACTCGAAGGAAGATCCTTTTTCAAATTCTGTTTGAAAATTCTTTTTAAAAACATCACACAACTCCAAATCCGATTTATGGTAGTTGTATCTATTCCTAGCGTGATTACTTGTGACCACTTATGGGGAGCTTCAAGAATCATCCAACCCTGATGTGATCAGCATCAGTGTTGAACTATCCTTCCACCCCAATTTGTGTTCGGTTTCCCTTGATCGCTAGCAGATCAAGTTCCACCTCCCACGTCAGTTTCAAACAATCAGATAGTCATACATTTTCATTTTCTATCTTTTACTCTCTCTAGTCATACTCATAAAACAATCCATTTTAGTTTATCTCTACTTCTAGAACTTAGGTCATCTTGTCATTATTAATTTACTTTGCTTACTCTACCAAGCAACTCATGGCTCATTTTCTCACATTGTTACTCAATTTAAAACATAAAACATACAACTCCAAAGGATGGAACTCACTCCATCAATCGTTCTCAAGTAAAATTACCTAGGGAAACTCACTTCCCACTAGGTTACACATCGGTTTCATACCGATTCATACTCATAATATCTCATGTCTAATCTCAATAGACATATACTATAGGGATTCTCTTTCCCTAGGAGTTTCTCTACTCCTCTTTTCATATTTATTATATACACATTACTCGCATCTCTCATGCACGATACTCATACTTACACGATGAATGGGTACACATGTTTATGTAACATGAGTTCCAATCATCAGATAATATCTTTTGTGCCATGCACATAGTAGTTTACGCACCTATACGTAAAACATACTCTAAGCGGTTTATCGCCCTACCCCCCTTAAAAGAGGTTATGCCCGTGTAGCAGACCATATGTTATTACTGAACATTGGTTCACTAATTTGGGTATCATGAAGTATTTTAACTTCAATGCGGTTAATTAACTCATAACTGGGTTCGCTTCTAGCCTCTAAGGCTTCAAAGCGTTTAGGATTAGCCAATTACTCATATTTACTAGGTATACTTAACCTTTGAATTACGGTCCACTAGCTTCTGCTGTGTGACCTAATAACTAGAGCTTAACTCGCCCATTTGATATTCTCAATGTATTATCCACTCCCTTTTATCCCTTTTTGACTTGGGAATAAAGATTCTCAATCGTCGCTAGGTATCTCTTACCGTATGCGAATTCGATGAGTTATAGGTTTTCTCTCCAGTTTTCTAGAAATCTATTTCGTATAACTCTGTATACCTTCGTGATTCTTCACTTACTTTTCCTGACTTATTGTCGGTTGAGGTCAAGCTACTACTTAGTATGTAGTGCTTCCTCGTTGATAGTGCTTCTCAATTATGTTTGCTTACTTGTTTCTGTACAAGAATTCTTCATTCATACTACTCTGTATTCATCATCCATCGGTCCTAAGATCCGTGGATTACTGCCCACGTTCTTTGTGCATCTTTGGCCAACGGCCGCACGGTTACTTCTCTAGATTCTTGCTCAACAGCTTCGTTGACATTTCTCAAATTCCTAGCTATCCCACAAGATCATTACCGCGCAAATGCATTACCAAAACACTCAGTCATACAGAGTGCAGAAGCGTAAACCCTTGGCAGTAAATCTCTTATGTGATAGGAATGAATATGTCTGCTTACCATCTTTTCTCATCAGCTTCATATCATTATGTGTTACTGCATACCATGCTCTACTCATTACGACATTCGCTTATATGACATTCGCTACTGCTTTAGCTTCCGCTCATATACTCCCGCCATTTATACTATGGCTTGCCATTCACTTGGCTCAATACAGTGTTTACTACTCTAACTCTCTACGCTTATTGTGCATTGTTTACTCTGCAATTCATATTGTACACATACAGTGTTTACTACTCATCCAATTACTCTCTCGGTTTCCATCCACTGTTATCAAATCCCTTCTACATACCATTTCTGTTCAAATTACTCCTTGGCAATAAACACATGCTCAAGTTTCACTACACCGCTTTAGCGGTTTCACATCACATACTTAGGTGGTAGCCTTTCTCTGGAGGATTTACGCAGTTGCCCCTCCCTAGACCCCATAATAACAAGTGGTATCCCCACTCTAAGGTAGTGGTTCATTTTCCACAATTCCTTTTATGCCTTTATGCATAGGTTTGCAACGTTTAAATCTAAGAATGGTAGTTAGTTTTACCGGCCTGCTAGCCACATTGCCTCGAGCCACGCTCTGTGCGGTTGTTTATACAAGTTTCTGCTTCTCCGTATACCATTAAATGGTTTGGAGGTATTACTAGGTTTTTGATATGGTTGTTTCATCACGCTTCCATACTTGGTAGTCCCTTTAAGTATCTTGATATTAATTCATGCCCTCCGGCAATTTAGGGTATCCCGTGTTATGTGGGATCCCTTTGGGTTCTACCCGAGTGTTCAGTTTACACTGGTGTTCTCAACACGGTGTTTCGTTCAACTACTGTTGACTCAGGCACCCTTCACGGATTGCTCCTGGGTGTTACTAAGTTGCGCCATTACATCTGGCTTGAACTCTTGGGTATGTTCAGTTTCTTATCCCGCCTTGCGGTTATGTATATTTTGAACTATCCCATTTTGGTTTGTAATGTCTCCCATTATTGGGTGGATCCTTGGTACTTTTCCTTTACCTTCTTGGTCAGGTTGTTATTCTCTTCAGTGAGGTATACTGTGGGAATTCTATCCTGTTTGTCAATATTGATATGATCGTTTTAGGCCTTCACCGTATTGTTTACGCTGGATATCCATTCCAGTTATTATGTATTTCCTAAGACATATCCAATCTATACTTAAAACTCTGTGCTTCATGCACTCTCAACTCTTTAGTCATTCTTTTGGAATGGGTTCTTGACTCCTTTCGCTTGGTAAGCTTCTTTGTGTTCTTCGGTCATTCGAGTTGTCCAACTGTCTTGGTTTGAATTAGCTCTTTCGTCCGTAATTCTCTTTTGTCCGTAGTATGGAGTGGGCTACTTCCCGTGTTCCGTAATCTACTTGTATACATACATGGAGTATCTTATTGATACGTTACCACTTACCCGACTAACTCATAGCTGGTTTGTCAGGCCTGCAAGCTCCTTCGGAGTGCGGTCGTTCCATGTCTCGTTTGTGTACACTTGTAGTGTCTGTCACACGCCTAGGTGAAGAATTCTGTTGCCAACTCCTCTTATATCATCCTATGATAACTTACCGTGGTTCTCTGGTTTGGTTTTAAAATTTGGGGGTTTTGGAAAATTTAATGGTTTGAAGGAAAAGTTTGAGTTTTGAAAATAAAATCTTCATGGCATTTCAATGTCGGTTGCTTCTTACCAGATCTAGCTTCTCACTGACTGGTATGCTCTTCAATATAGTGGTCAGGCCGTTAGGCCTTTCCAAATTTCCATTTCAAAATTCTTAGGGCTGTCTTGCCATATTGGCTTCTCTCGTCAACTTGGTACTTGCTAAGTACTGGTCGCTTGTCAAAGCTCCTTTTAATAGTCCGTCTTTACTGCACTTGTTGTGGCAAGTGCGCAGTACAGGCGGTTTTTAGGTTAACTCATACCGGTCACATTGTATTTGGTAGCCTTGTCGGCTCTTCCTTGATCCTTTAGTTGGATAACTACTCCTTAGAGCTACTTCTCATTCATCTTGACAAGACTGTCATTCATTTAGGTGCATCTCCATTCTCGGAGTTCCTTAACTACTTAGTTCTATGTTCTACCTCGTTGCTCGGTTCCACGTCTTACTGCGGTTACCAAGGTTTAAGTCATTTAGGCACTACTTCTGTAGTCCTATTCGGGTTGGTCCCGTAGATATGCTCGTAGGTGTCTTAGCGATATCAGTTAAGTACTGCAACCTTATCGGGTGTGGCAGGGTGGGTGTTCCTACTCTTGACTAAATTCTTAGTCAGTTAGAATACCGTTAGTGGTATTACATAACTATGACGGTCTGTGGACTTGTGTCTCGGTTTCGTTGCTTCTCATTTCCTCGACTTGTCGCACGGTTGGTACTTTCTTCTTGCTGCTGCTCGGCCAGCTAGGTTCTCACGACTGCTAAGCATGTCGCCCCAAGCTGCCACAGATTCTGGTCTCCTTGGATTAGGATTTCTCGATCTCCCGCCATTGAGTGCGGTTATTGTCAGTCCAGCGGGATCCGTCTCTAGGATTTCTGATTCTCGGGATCTATCACATGACAGGTTCTGGTTCAGATAGAGTTATATTTAGCAACTGCCAGATCGGGTCTTCCCGTCTCTCTGACGTTCTTTCCCGAGCTTTTAATACGGGGGTTGTGGAGGGCGGGTTTGGTATTGTAGGTATCCAGATCTCACTGGAAGTTCCTAACTAGCGCATATCTCACTCTATCACTCAACCCTTAGCCCTAAGTCTCTAATTCCTAACTCGGTATTCCTAAGCTCGGTATTTCCAGTCATCAGAGCGATACTTCGCTCTGATACCATTTTTGTAACACCCCAACTGCTAAGCTCGTCATTACCTCTTAAACTGTCACAATTTACCTTAAAACTCGCAGCGGACTCTAATACAACAGAGGGTGATACAACGTCGTTAGCCACCCATATGGCTAACCAGGCTTATCACACATACAATAACGGTCTGATGAACTGCAACAACCGAATACACAATACAAGCACAATACTCAATTCCTTTCTTTACTATACTGAGTCTACAATATACGGATGCCGATAACATATTCGGTCTTACACCTCATTCAAACACATAAGCAATTTCAATCTAACTACCCATGCTACCACCGACCCCGTCCTACTCTCGTACGGTTTCGTCTTCGGTGTACCTGTGAATAAAAATGATGCCCCTAGGGGCTCAGCTTAAAGCTGCATATGAAATTCGCATATACCGCGTGCTAACCGCGGTACGCCGACTACTTTGGGTCGAGAGCATGGAGATTCATTATAAGTCAATCCACATTCAACATAGCATTACATTATATATGTACACTATACAAGGACTCACATTCACCCATGGAACACAATCCTTAACTAACATAACAAGGTTGTTAGTTGCATTAATTTACTCTTAGGCCTTGAAGGTTATACCTCGGTTTGCCTTGGTTACTTATTCAATAACTCACCCCTACACTCTTGGGTTACTCATACTCAAGCTCACGTAGTTCTCGACACACTACAGGTCTCCTACGCTCTTCTTGCTTGTTTCTCTTAATACATACTTAAGCCAAAACTCATGGCTTTCGAGCTTAGTTTTACTAGCTCCCGGAACTCACTCTTAGTTCCTACTACTTTCTCATAGGTCTGACTACTCTCGGACTTCTCACTTTCCCATACACTCCTCTCTCGGAGTTATAATATACTTAGGCATATTAGTCTAGGAGCATCTCCCTCGATGTTCCTAATGGTTAGGGAACATTACTTAAGTTCGGGTAATCTTAATTTCAAGGGTTACCCATACATTTCAAATACTTACACTTACGGTTATTTTCTTATACAGGGTAAAATCCTCATATAGGAGGTCGACCATGTCTCAAGGGAGTTATATAGTCCCTTAGGTCTCTTTTACCTTTCTTTTAAGTTCACATCATTGGACTAACTTCAATCCTCTCGATGGAGGTTCATTTATCTTTCCACTCTTATTTACTTCGTGGTTTGTTTCAATATGGTTTTCTAACCGTTATCGGGTATTACTCAACCCGTACATCTCCTCACATTCTAGGGAGTTCATATGTTTGCGTTATCGGTATACTTTAATCGGTAGCTTGTGTGTGTTTGCATATTTCCATTGTTTATGAGACTACCCGATCTATGGGTTTCTAGTCAGTCAATACTCACTATGAGTCGGTCTATGCACTATGTTAGACCACACCGGCATACAAGTATGTTAGCTCATAAAACATGCAACAAGGCATACATAATCAAACAAGGGATTATTTTCATGCTTTAATCTTGATTAAGCCGGCACACAAACACACAAATCAGAGTAACTCGGTTAGCATACGGGGCATGAGAAAATCATACCTTTCACCGGGGTTTTTACTTTTACCGTGTCATCTCACCATGCTCGGTTCACACACGATCCTCTGATAATGTTCCAACATTATTATTAATACTAAACTCCTACGGTACATAATTAAATGCTACTCCCGTACTTACCCCGTTACCCCGTTATCTCGTTTTACTTTTGTTAGTTTGAGTTCTCACTTCTCAATCACTTCTAGCACTTTCTTACACTTCTTAGGGCCTTTACAAGTCACCAAACAAGGCCTTAACATCATCTAACATCATTAACATTCAAACCCCCATCATTGCCATACTCTCGGGTGGTTTTTCTACCATGGTCCGGGACCTTGTCCATCTCTCAAGTCCCGGACCAAGTGCAGGGTCAACTCTCGGCATTAATTCAAGGGGTGGTTCGGGACTTTGTCCAAGGACTAGGTCTCGGACCCTGCTAAAACCTGCAACATACATTATTTTTCAACTCCAATTCATCCCTTAATCCACCCTTAATCTTTCCCTAATCTTTTCATAAGTTTTCCACATGTTAAAACATCTTTAAACATTCTTAAAACCTCTTCAAAACTTAGGTTAAATCCTTACCCAAATTCTTACTCAAATTCATAAGTTTTACATTTTCATTTTGCACTAATGCACACTTGTGCATTTTCTAGCTCCTCTTGGAACTTGCATTATTATTCTCACTCTATTTGACCATTCCAAATCCTCCAAGACAATACACTACTCACATCTAGGTTCATGCCTCAATCTTAAACCTTAAACCGTCTTTGTTTTCTAAAAACCCCTAAGGCACTAAACCACTCTTTTGCTACAGATTTTGCATCATTCTCCTATCCTTAAGCAAGCATCCCCAAGGTGGTTTACTAACTCAAATCAATCTCTAAACATACCTAGCTAACCCTAGGTTATTCATCTTTCAAAATACCACTTAAATGCCTTAGATTCCTACCGGAATTTCGTCATAGTCTGTCTACATTTCTAACATTGCCCACAACTCATACCACCACTTAAATCATCCTAAAACTAGCCAAACCACAAGGGTTCTAACAGCACACATATAAAACCATCAATACTCATCAATTCTCCAAAAACCACACAATGCATAATTCATAAAATGCATAGCTCTTAAATCAAACCCTAAATTCACAAATGCTTTCTCACTTGCGTTATTTCTTTACAAGCACATTATTACCACAACTCAAGTGGAGTTCATTCATTTAATTAACCCTTCCCAAATCCTAAAACATATAGGATAACACTAGGGTAGGTTTCTTACCTTGGATTCCCTTAAGTCTCCTTTTTAATTCTCTTTTCCTGTTCTCTTCACCATTTCTCTTGCTCAATTCTCTTGACTCCCCAAAATCGGCTAAGGCAAACCACTTGCCCAATTCTCTAGCCAACATTCAAGGATGGAATGGGACCAAGTCAAGACACTTAGACTCATAAAAATAGCCCTAGAATTTAAGGGGGAGCTTAGAACACATAATTAGGTCATTACCTTTGAAGCTCTAAGATGGATCTTCATCAATGAATTAAAAGAGGGCTCTCCACCACCATTGGAGGCTTGGAATATAGCTTACAAGGAAATAAACAAGGTATCAAAGGAGGGAAAAATCGGCCATGGCAAGGAGATGAAGGAAAATGGATTTTTCTTACCTTGAATGAAAGAGGAGATGTCTAGCTCTAAGAACATGTGATTTCCTTCTCAAACGGGGTATACCCATGAATATGAACTTCTTCCTTTTTGAATTTTGAAAAGAGAGGGAGATAGGCCTTGGTGAGAGGATCAAGAATCTATGCTCGGTTTTTAATTCGTAGCTTTAATGAAGCTTGTACTTAGAAGAAAGTGAGGAAGCCATGGGAGCTCCTTTGTAGCAGCTCAAATCGTCCAAGGAGGAATAAGAATCAGAAGAGAGGAAAGAGAGGGGTGTGCTCACGGTGGGAAAAGAAAGAATGGGGGGAGAGAGAAGAGGAAAGGTGAGTATATGTTTACTTTTTCCACTTTTCACTATTTGTTTTTTGCTTTTTTACTTTATATATATTAGTTAGCTAGTTATGTGTGAGAGGGGAGTCCCAAGACTCATAAAAACCGGCCCTCACCATATTAGTAAGCTGGAGCGTTTTTCATCTTTTACAGAAAACGCTCGTTATTTTACCCGGTTTAGCACTATTCACTAACGGGGCCCGTTTTTCGGATTTTTCTTGTTTCTTTAATCTTAATGGTTATTAAGCTTCCATTAATACTCAATTATAGTTATATAGTCAACCACAATTTTTACGGGTCTAATTGACCACTTAAAGTCACGTTTTCGGGTTTTCTCGAAAAGCATGCTTTTAAACTCCGTTAGCGTTTTAATCCATTATTTGGATCCGTTTTCTTCGGGAATCATTCCCGTATACTAATTAGGCCTAACTAAGCCTTAGGGATCCATCTCGGACCCTAACAAGATCATATATCTCTTATACTCATTTAATGCGCGTTTTAGCGTTTTTCGCGTTTTACGCATTTTCTCTTTTCTTTTGGTTTTATTTTCTTTACCAATACTCTTTAGGCACCATTAGGCCTTTAATAATCATATTAGAGTAATTTAATCACCATTTTCGATCCGGGGTATTAAACGAGTTTAGCTACAACAACAGTTACCATGCTTCGATTAAGATGTCTCCTTTCCAGGCATTGTACGATAAACCATGACACGCCATTATGCTGGGATGAGTCGAGTGAGGCGGTATTTATAGGGCCCGAATATTTGGAGCAAGTACAAGCGGAAGTACGCCAGATACGGGCAAACATGAAGGCAGCTCAAGATAGGCAGAAATCATATGCCGATGTGCGCCGATGTGACCTGGAGTTCGCCGTGGGTGACCAGGTATTCCTTAGAGTTTCGCCCATGAAGGGTGTGTTTCGTTTTGGCCAGAAAGGCAAGTTGAGCCCAAAATATGTGGGGCCTTATGTTGTGACGGAGCGGATAGGCCCGGTAGCTTACAGGCTTGACCTGCCTGCTGAGTTGGGAAAGGTACATGATGTATTTCATGTATCACAGTTGAAGAAATATATGTCTCATCTGTCTCATGTACTTCAGCCTAAAAGGCTAACATTAGAGCCGACCATGCGATCAGTGGAGACTCCCGTACGGATTCTGGATACTAAGACTCGGGACACTCGCCATAAGGCTGTTCGACTGGTGAAGGTTTTCTGGTCTAACCAGGAGGTCGAGGAGGCCACTTGGGAGCTGGAGGATAGAATGAGGGCGAAGTACCCGTCGTTGTTTACTCACTAGTTTTTGTATGTATAGGGTACGGGGTGTACCCCTAATTAAGGGGGTAGAGCCGTTTCGGTTATGTATGTACGGCATGTATTTGAAATACATTGTTCAGACCTTTGAGTTTGGATGTGGTTAGGTTATGGATGTGGTTATGTTACCCGAGCCGTTGAGTCCGAGGTTATTATGTAAGATATGTTATGTTATGGATGTGGTTATGTTACCCGGACTGTTAAGTCCGAGGTTGTTACGTAAAAGTATGTTTTGGTATGGAGGTGGTATCTTGCAAGTAATTCCCGTGTTCTAATTAAAGATATACGAGGGAAACTGTGAACTTTGAGGACAAAGTTCTTTTAAGGGGGTATATTGAAATACCCCAAACCTAAATATGTTATTTAAATGATAAACTATGGTATATTAAGGCTAATAAGTGCCTTAGAAATGTTATTAAGCAATTTAAACCATAGTAAACACAATAAAGTACTATTAATGCAATTTGAGCAAAAACATGTTCTAAGCTTGGGATAACCTTGGTTAAGACTCAAGGAGCTTACCAATACCTTATTAACATGTTAATGGACATGCTAAAACAATTACTAAAGAAAACCAAGCTCAAAAACAAGTTAAAACACAAATTATGCTTTAAGGAGTCTTAAAGCACATTTTTGAAAAATTGTCTTAGAAATGGGTTTTGAGTGGCTAAATGCCCATGATTACACCTTAATCAACATGTGTACTACTTAGTATCACATTAAGAAGTCTAAATCAATGGGAAATCCAAAATTTTACAAATGTGTGCACTAATTGAGAATAATGCTCAAATAGTGCTTAATTTAGCATTAAGTCAACTATAGTTAATTAAGTGGTCAAACTAGCTACTTAATATCTCAAGTATGACAGGGGCGGTTTTTAAGGTGTGAGTCATCACACTTGGCTAGTTTATTAAGGAATGAAGAATAGATAAAGTAAGATGACTATTTACTTTATAAGTAAATATCTTACAAATGTAAAACCTCTCACCTCATTTCTTCATTCCCTCTTGTACCACCCGTCTTCTTCCTTCATCCTCCCAAGAAAAATCATTTTGCTACAGCACACCATTCTTCTCCAACTTCATTTCCTTGTAACTTCCAACTCCATGCTCCAAATCAAATTCCAAGACCATATTTGTGCTAGTTAGACCAAGCTCTACATTTATATCTTTTCAAATCTTCAAGAACTCAAATTCGGTGCCATGGATAATCTCCATTTAAGGAGGAAAAACTCATCTTTTTACACCTTGTTATTCACCTTTGCTTCAAGCTAAGAAAAACCAAAGAAAATTCACTTTTCCTCTCATTTTTATATATGGCCGGAAATCATCTTTTGATGGTGCCTTATCTTGCTCTTTTAGTAGCTTGATTCAATCTTCAAGGGACTAGGTGGAGTCCTATCTTGCTTCTTAATCAAGCTCTCTTTCAATTCCAAGGTAAATACCAATTCTAGTGTTTAAAACACTTCTTGTAATCTAGGGTTGTTCATGAGTTTAAGTTAATGCTTAATGTTCATTACCCTTATTTTTGTATAGGTTAGAAGGTTGACAAGTGAACAAGTCCTGGCCGATTTTCAATCAAAAGAAAACAAAAAAGAAAGTCTTGAAGAGGAAAAGGTAAATGACCTATCCTAATGTAGTGTTGTGCCTTAGGAAATTAAGCTTTAATTGCTTAATAAACAACCTAAAGATCCAAAGGGAAATGAGTTAGTAAAATATCCACAAGGTGGACTATAAGGACATGGGAGCATTGTTGTGTGTATTTGCAGGTTGACGGCATATATATGTGGAAATTCAGTGTTTAAGGTT
The DNA here is from genome assembly GCA_023374045.1 of Limonium bicolor. Lineage (NCBI taxonomy): Eukaryota > Viridiplantae > Streptophyta > Magnoliopsida > Caryophyllales > Plumbaginaceae > Limonium > Limonium bicolor. The sequence continues at coordinate 13,090,291 of CM041779.1, read as the reverse complement.
ATTGCAATTTAAGGGCCTAAGTGCCAAGCAATTTAAGTTTATGCACTATATTGTGATGTAGTGTAGTTTTGGGTGTAGTTGGTGTGTAAAGAACATTCATAGTGGATTTGAATGTCTTTGATTGATTAAGGGTGAAAGCCATGTGTTTGAGTGTATGAATGTGCTAGAGAAGCTATGGCAAAGTTTAGTTGATAAACAAAGAGTTTTAAGTATTTTAAGGTGATTTTATAACCTAGGGAGTACTAGAAGTCTCGAAAGGTTATATTGGTGAAAGAAGTGAATTAAGGTGTTCTTGAGTGTTTAAAATGACTTAGGAATTGTCTTGGAGGATTTAGAGTTCAAATGGGTGATTTAGAAACACCAAAGTCATGGTAAGAGTGTTGTAAAGACTTGTGCAAGATTTGGTAACAAAGAGGTATAATGCCTTGTGAAGGATTATGTATGAACTTATGGAAAAATCTTAAGGAGTTAGTGTAAAGGAGGTGTTGGTGAGAAATAATGCTTTTGGAGTAGTTGTAATGGCGGTGAGACAACACTTCGGTTAGTTGAAGTTGTAGGCATAAACTACCACTTAGAAGCCTAAGGAGAAATATTACGAGTGTTAGGAAATTTTGTAAGAAATTGAGTAACACGTCTAGGCAAGGAATTGGACAAGTTTAAAGTGTTATTTTGGTATTAGAATATGCCTAAGTTCATGTGGGAAGTTTGGGTAAACAATTGATGAAGAGAACAAGTATAACAAGACTTGGAAAATGCAAAAATGTAAAATTTGTAGCATGGTCCGGGACTTAAGTCCAGGGTAAAGTCCCGGACCACACCAAAATAAGGGCCGAGAGTGATTTGTATATTGGTCCGGGACTTGAGTCGTGTATAAAGTCCCGGACCACCCTATTAAATCAGCCGAAAGATTGAACAAAGACATGGTCCGGGACTTAGGGTCTGTACAAGGACCCGGACCAGTGTCCAAAAACAGCCAAGAGTTATGCCATGAGTTGGTCCGGGACCTAAGGTAAGGACCAAGTCCCAGACCACTCTAAAAATGTTGTTTAAGGTTAGTAAAAGACATGTAATGATGGGGATTGATAGGTAATGATGTTATAAGGTTGTTTAAGACATGTTAGGTGAGTTATAATGACATTTAAGAGGGTAAAAGTTGTAATTAAGTGTGAGAGTAAAACAAGCTAGTAATGTGAAGTAATTAATTAATCAAAGGTTAAGTACGGTAATTAACCGACGTTACTAATTATGTATAGGAGCTGCATTCGGTGGTCAACGAACGCAACAGGGACCAAGGTATGGTTTTCTTGCAGTCTGTTTGCTACCGGTTTACACCGGCTTGTGTGTTTGTTTGTTTTTGGATGTTTATGACCTTGTAAGACTTAAATCATGAAATGAGTTTACAGTCATTGTTATTATTGTGGCGTGTGTGTACCAATACCGTTAACCTCGAATACGTGCTAACCTGGTAGTTAACCAAAGTTAGGATACGTAAGAGAGCGGTACTCGGTTTTAACGTTTCAACTAAGGGAACGTTCTAACTACGGCTATCCGTGTGTTAGTTGTGGTTTGTGTTGTTAACATACATCTCATCTCCTTTGTATGCCTAACTGGGCTTAAACACTTATGGTGTGATTTGATGTGTTAAGTTCCAACAATGGAACTACTAACAAGTGAATAACCGGGGGTGAGGAATCCGGAAGTTCCGGTCGCGCGTGTATGGTGGGGTGTCGATATCTAAATCAGATTCGAATCTCCTTATGGTATTGATTGTCTCTCCTTCTTGGATTACAATCACCCGCAAGCCTAATAAAAGGCTTTCCTACCTGACTTTTGTTCGGGCTAGGGGGATTATGGTAAGTTGTGTTGGATCACTATATCCGACGCATCTTTGGGGAAGGGTTAACGTTCGACAAGCAGAACGGTAACCCGTTTATGTACAAGCTTAACATGAGGTTGAAATCATTCTCTAGGCTTACCAGGTTTGGCTAACTATTGTTCGGTTCGTTTCCTAAAGTGAATCGTTCCTATTATGGTATGTGCGTGTGGTTGCTATGCAATGATTATTGCTATGCTTATGTATGTTGAATGTTAAAATTAATTCCATGTCATTATGAGAATTAGTTGCGTGTATCCCGGTAGCCAACGGGCTGCACGTTAATCATACCAGCCAAGGTTGCTGAGCCCCTTTGGGGCACCATATTTATTTTGCAGGATGAGGATTGAAGATGCGGAGTGGCTATAGGTTTTAAGTCTAATGAATACTCTGCTATTTTGGTTATGGGACCCGGGATGCGCCTGTGCTCCGGGGGTATATATATTTTGGGTAACGTAAGACTGGTTATGGTGGTTTGTGTATGTATTCACACTCGGTATAGTTGGTTGTAAATTTTGGATATTAGTAACTAATGCTCGGGAGTCTGTGTCCATTAGACCGATACAACTGTATGGATTTAGACTTGTTAGCCACGTGGGTGGCTAACGGCGTGTAACACTGTTCATTTTGGTTAAGGTTAATTCATGTTTTTCCACTGCATTATTTGTTTCTTGTTAAGTTAGTAGTTGGGGTGTTACACATAGCACACCCACCATACTAAAGCCATGACCGTGTCTACAACTACAATCAATGAAAAGTTTCAAACAATTCATTGCAAATGTGGAGCCCCTGTAACACCCCAACTCATGTAGCCAAACTTATCCCATAAACCCCCATTTATATATATCAACGTTGCAGCGGGATTCTTACAACAATTGGTGTTACCGCCGTCAGTCACCCACATGACTAACTAGCACTAGTAGAAAAAATGTTTTTAATGACGGCGTTAAATGGAAAACCGTGGTTTAAAGTTCATAAACCACGGTTTTAATAGAAACCGTCGTTTAAGGTGCATACCAGAGCGCATATACCACGGTTTTTCCGGAACCGTCGTATATAGGTTAGTTAAATACCACGGTTTTCAGGGAAACCGTGGTATATAGTGTTGCCGGAGTGAATATACCACGGTTCTTGGAGAACCGTCGTATATAGGGTTTCTATATACCACGGTTTTGTCAAAACCGTCGTTTTTAGTCATGGTCAAAAAACTTTAAATGACGGTTCCTTGTTAGAACATGGTATATAGACTAAGCGGGAATTCAAATTTCGAAAATTAACGCGGCCTCTTTCTCTTCTCTTATTATATATATTTTCTCCTCACTCTTTTACAACCTACACTGTCGAACAAGGATGCTCTACAACTCTTCTCCTTTTTTCTTCTTCTGTGCCTCTGTAATTTTTTCAACCACCGACGAACATGCATGCTCTTCGCCATATTGGAAAACAAGGAACACA